>PVJX010036039.1:0-17832 GCA_004027295.1 Dolichotis patagonum | reverse complement strand
TACTTCATGCAACAGGAAACCAAAAAAAAAAAAAAAAGTAGGAGTGGCAATCCTGTTTGCAGACAGTGTGAATTTCAAACCAAGAATGATCCAAAGAGATAAAGAAGGTCACTACACACTAGTTAGGGGACAACTTCAAGAGGAAGAGATAACAATCTTAAATATATATGCACCAAATTCCAGAGCACCCAGCTATATAAAGCAAATACTAACAGAAATGAAAAATCAAATATGCAATAATACAATTATAACAGGA
The DNA here is from genome assembly GCA_004027295.1 of Dolichotis patagonum. Classification (NCBI taxonomy): domain Eukaryota; kingdom Metazoa; phylum Chordata; class Mammalia; order Rodentia; family Caviidae; genus Dolichotis; species Dolichotis patagonum. The sequence goes on along the minus strand of PVJX010036039.1, from coordinate 17,576 downwards.
GACTTTAACACACCATTGACCCAAAGGGACAGATCACCTAGACAGAAAATCAACAAAGACATAACAGAACTGAATCACACCTGTGAACAAATGGACTTGATAGAGTTATACAGAGTGTTCCATCCAACAACATCAGAATACACCTTCTTCTCAGCAGTACATGGGACATTCTCTAAAATAGAGCATATACTAGCCCACAGAACATATTTATGTACATGCAAAAGAACTGAAATTATCCCATGCATGTTATTGGATCATAATGCTGTAAAAGTAGAAATTAATGATAAAAGAAATTGCAAAAAACTGATCTTATTTGAATCTGGTTTGTTAGATTGCTACTTTGTATTGACTGATCTTATTTAAAACTGTTGTAATGGATAGCACCAAGTCTAAGAGCATAGGCAACTACACTGATGATGACAAGATTCACTAAGATACCCACTCTGGTTTGACTATTACTTGCTTTTGAAGTCTTATAATGTCTCTAATGTTTTGTTTTTATTAATGTTGTTATATACGGCTGAGACACCATGGTAAGCATTGTAGATCACCTTGTATTGTGGTTTTGTGTGACTTTTCTGCCTCATGCTTTTCTAGGAATTGTTTTATCTTGCTTTGTTTTGTTTTTCCAGCTAATATAGAAATGATAGATATACATGTAGAGACAGCTTATGAGAACCAACTATATAACACATGTCGAAATAAACAACTACCTTGAAGAAAAAGAGACACTATAATACCCAGTGCTGATTCCATAATGTCATGATGTGAAGTCCAGCAAAACTATCACTTTTCCTTCAAAGTGATTTTAGCTCACTTTGCCTTGTCTAAGTTCAACACACATTAAGGTATGGACAGCTGTTTTGAGGAGAATGAGAGACACTATGACAGCCATTCATGGCTTCCCTAATGTTTGGTCTTGAAGACCTGTAATGTCCCCCTCGTCCTGCTCAGAATCAATTCCATACTAGGTTGTTTCATGTGAATTCCCTATATGTGACAATATGGACAACTAGTTGGAAGAAAACAAGAGTCAATATGATAGAGAGTGAATATCTCCAATTGTCTAGCTTTGAAATTTATGTCTTACATTCCTTTCTTGTGATCCACATTGCTCTGTTTTGTTGTGTTTAATTTTACCCTATTGATATAATTGCATGTATATTTGAGTGGGAAATATGGATGACCCTATTGTTGTTTTTCTCAGATCACGGAGCAGAACTGTTAACAGTCTCACTGATTGAATGTCTACTTTACATGTTTTAACTTTGTAATTAGAACAACTATTTCAAAGAAGTCAGTATGTAATTAGTCAAGCAATAATTTCTTAGGTTTTATTGCTGTTGTACTCCTCCTTTTTTCCTTGAAATACTGTATTGTCACTACACTTTATTCTGTTTTATTTTGTTTTGTTTTTTTCCTCTTTAAATTAATAAAAGAAGTAAAAGAGCTATGCAGTGAAAATTATAATACCCTGAAAAAGGAAATCGAAGAGGACCTCAGAAAATGGAAAGACATCCCCTGTTCATGGATAGGAAGAACAAACATTGTAAAAATGCCCATTCTCCCAAAATTACTATACAGATTCAATGCCATCACAATCAAAATACCACTAACATACCTCATAGTTCTAGAGAAATCACTCCTAAAATTCATCTGGAACCAGAAGAGACCTAGAATAGCAAAGGCAATTCTAAGCAACAAAGGCAAGGCAGGAGGCATCACAATCCCTGACTTGAAATTATACTACAAAGCTACAGTGATAAAGTCAGTATGGTACTGGAATAGAAACAGACCCGAGTACCAGTGGAATAGATTGGAAGATACAACCACAACCACAAATTCACTCAACCACCTTATCTTTGATAGAGGGGCCAAACATGCTCGCTGGTAGAATGACAGTCTCTTTAACAAATGGTGCTGGAAAAATTGGCTGTCCATATGCAGAAGACTAAAACTAGACCCATGTCTATCACCATACACTAAACTAAAATCTAAATGGATTAAAGATCTAAATATTAAAACAGAAACACTAAAACTCCTGGAAGACAAAGTAGGTAAAAACCTCAAAGATATAGGGGTAGGAAGAGAATTCATGAACAAGAAACAAAGTACATGGGAAGTACTTCCCAGAATCAATAACTGGGACCACATCTTATTAAAGAGTTTCTGCATGTCAAAAGAGATTTCCAGCAGAGTGAAAAGAAAAGCCACAAATGGGGAAAAAAATCTTCATGGACAGCGCCTCAGACAAAGGACTTCTCTCTAGAACTTATAAAGAGTTAAAAAAAATCAGACCCTCGAAATTCAAAGACCCAATCCAAAAGTGGGCATCTGAAATGAATACACAGTTCTCAGATGAAGAAATACGAATGGCAAATAAATACATGAAAAATGTTCATCATCATTAGTCATGAGAGAAATGCAAATTAAAACCACACTGAGATTCCATCTCACTCCAGAAAGAATGGCCAGGATAGAAATCACTACCAACAACAAATGTTGGAGAGGATGTGGGGAAAAAGGAACTCCTCTACACTGTTGGTGGGAGTGTAGACTGGTGCAACCACTGTGGAGGTCAGTCTGGAGATTCCTCAAAAACCTGGGTTTGGAGGTCCCATTTGACTCAGCTATTCCGCTTCTAGGCATATTCCCAGAAGAACTGAAAACATCATACCACAGTGATATATGTGCACCCATGTTTATAGCAGCACAATTTGTAGTAGCCAGATCTTGGAAGAAACCTAAGTGCCCATCACCTGAGGAATGGATAAATATGTTGTGGCATTTTTATACAATGGAGTACTACTCAGCTATAAAGAATGATCACATCGAGATATTTATAAATAAATGGACACGACTTGAGACCATTCTCTTGAGCGAAATAAACCAAACTCACAAGGGTAAATACCATATACTCTCCCTAGTATGATATTTGATAAGAGTATATAAGAATTTATGGTAAGCATGAGTCCCCATCTCACAGCTTTGAAGTCTTTCAAAATTTTCAATCATCAGTTGGAATGGTTTTATCCTGTTTTGTTTGACTATATCATGCGTGATGATATGAACAGCTGTTTTGAACAAAACAAAACATTATGACAGCTATTGTTGATTTAATATCATCTTTCTTAGAAGTTCTACCATGCTTTTTTTGTTCTACTACCATTGGTTCTATCACATTGTGTCTTATTGGAATTTGAATATGTGTGATAGCTCAAACAAATTTTTTTTCTTTTTTATCAAAAATGAGATATTATAGTACCCATTGAACATTTTCTGTTATTTGGTTCAGAAAGCCCTGTAATGTTTTCACTCTATGCATGGCTTTATACTATTGTGTTATGTTTGATATTATTGTATTTGAAACTATGCTCAACTATAGCAGAGTAAGAGATATGGTGTTAGCTACTGTTGATGTGCAGTTGTCTTAATGTAAAGTACTGTGTTGCCTGTGTTGTCCTGTTCTGATCTGCTCTGTACTGCCCCCTTTTGTTTTATTCTCTTTCAAATAAAAAAATATTTAAAAAGACAGAAGTTACTATATTAAAAAGGATTTGCAATGATTGAGAAGGTCAATTGGTGCACAAGATAATGGTGAAGGTCTTGGAATCCAATTTAAATACAAATATAAGTATTTACGACAGATTTCATCAGAGAAAAAATTATTTCTCACAGCAAGACTCAAAGGAAAAGGGTAATTGTAACAAAAGTGAGCAACTTTGAGACTGTTACAATAAGAAATGAGACCACTGTAAAATGTAGTAAATCTCATGTTGTAATATAATATACAACTGAACAAAATTGTAAAGCTTTATTCTAAAGATATTATGTATTTTAAGGAAAACACACTTTCTCACTGAAAAAAGATTTCTTTCCATCAGAAAGTGTTTTATCTCTCAACCAATGTAAAGAATTTCTCTCTGGTCTGAAAAAAATTACACAGCACTTAGGCACAAAGGGGCAGCCCAAAAGCCCTACACTGGAGGCCAAGATGAAGAAGACCTCTGTGGCTACCATCACCTTCCCCTTGCTGCTGTGGTACATGGTGAAAAAGTTGACCAACACACTCCAGAACACCAGCATGCTCAATATCAGGAATTTGGCTTCGTTGAATGTGTCAGGCAGGTTCCTGGCCAGGAAAGCCACTGTGAAGCTAACTAGGGCCAGGGAACCCAGGTATCCCAGGATACAGTAGAAGACAGTGAGGGAACCCTTGTTGCATATGATGATGATGTGACCATGCTCAGAGTGTGCATCTGTGTCAATTTGGGTGGATTTGTCACCATCCAGACTGCACAGAGCTTGACCAGGGTGCAGATGCAGGGGATGTAACTTGGTGCCCCTGATAGCAGCCACTGCTTCATCCTTCTGCCTGCAGCAGTGACCTTGAAGGCACAATCATTTTGGCTAAGACAGTAGAAACAGTGAAGACACCTGCAAAAGTGGTCTGTTGGTGGATTCAGGTGGCAGTGTTGGAACTTCCAATGAACAGTAAGGAGCAGAGGATACAGAAGATGAGGGAGATGAGGGTGTAGCTGAGAGCCTGGTTTTTGCCTCTGACAGTGGGAGTGCCTCTGTGCTTCACAAAGAGCCCAAGAACAGCAGCTGTGAGAACAGTAAGACTCAGGGCTGTGCCAGTCAGAGACTTCCCCATGGGCTCTTTATAGATCAGAAAAGTCATAGCTTTTGGAGACAGTGATTTCTTTGACTGTTGGCATACTGATGGTCTGGACATTTCACACATTGCTTCATTTCTTGCAAAAAATGCAAATTTTCTCAGTGCAGCTTCAGTAGTTATCCATCAGTCAGAGACTCTGCACAAAATAGTACACTGGACTATTTGAACCTAGCTATTCGCTTATGTTGTTATATGCCCAGTGATTCCTTTTTTTTAAAATTTTTTTTTAATTTGAAAGAGAATACAACAAAGGGGGCAGTACAGAGCAGATCAGAACAGGACAACATAGGCAACACAGTACTTTACATTAAGTCAACTGGACATCAACAGTAGCTAACACCATATCTCTTACTCTGCTATAGTTGAGCATAGTTTCAAATACAATAATATCAAACATAACACAATAGTATAAACCCATGCATAGAGTGAAAACATTACAGGGCTTTCTGAACCAAATAACAGAAAATGTTCAATGGGTACTATAATATCTCATTTTTGATAAAAAAGAAAAAAATTTGTTTGAGCTATCACACATATTCAAATTCCAATAAGACACAATGTGATAGAACCAATGGTAGTAGAACAAAAAAAGCATGGTAGAACTTCTAAGAAGGATGATATTAAATCAGCAATAGCTGTCATAATGTTTTGTTTTCTTCAAAACTGCTATTCGTATCATCAAGTATGATATAGTGAAACAAAACAGGATAAAACCATTCCAACTGATGATTGAAAACTTTGAAAGACTTCAAAGCTGTGAGATGGGGACTCATGCTTACCATAAAGTCTTATATACTCTTATCAAATCTCATACTAGGGAGACTATATGGTATTTACCCTTGTGAGTTTGGTTTATTTCACTTAAGAGAATGGTCTCAAGTCGTGTCCATTTATTTATAAATATCTCGATGTGATCATTCTTTATAGCTGAGTAGTACTCCATTGTACAAAAATGCCACAACTTTTTTATCCATTCCTCAGTTGATGTATGCCCAGTAATTCCTAATCAGTACTGTTTTTCTTCTTTACACTACACTAAACAGTACTAGTATTTATTCTCTGTTTTTATGGCATTTCTTTCTTTTATGGCATTTCATAAAGATGAAAACATCTACCTGTCTAAACTAAATCTGTGCAAGCAGTAACCTAGAAGTTCATTCAGTGAGAGAGAACTCACTGAAATGACCATAAGATACATTTTTCTAAGTTCCAGGGAAATAAATATATACCTTGGCACTGTATGAGTATTTATTTCTCTGAATATTTTCAGGTTTTTCCACAAAGCATAGTGGAATATTGATTGCAATAGGATGGTATATCTGTATGATAATCTAATATATGAGTATCTTAGAATTATTGACACTTTTGATCCAGAAATGATGCATATTTAACAACTCTTATCAGTTTCACTGTTCATAATATTTTCTTTTTATGTATATGTTGATAGAATCTTCTGAACACAATTTTTTTCTAAATATTTCACAGTTTATGATACAATAAATATCTTTTAAAATTCCAATTCTCAGGTGAGATGAAGAAGGATTTGTTTGAATACTATCCTGGTATTCAATCAATAATCAGTTCAATTAAGATTACTTTACCTGGATTTTACACTTTCACACTGCTATCATTGCAAAATAGCACTGCTATGATTTTTAAATATATGTTAATTTTATTTGTTTTCCTGACATTAGTAATTGGTTGGCATCTCCACAAGACCATGTGGTAGAAGCCCATGAATTAAACACTCCTGCCTCATGTTTGTTTGTAACATTGAATGATTCTGTCAACATTTTTGTGGCATTAACAGTTTCATCTTATTCATAATTTATTAAAATCTCTTGTCATTTACTTATAAGCTGTAGGTAAGCATTCAGTTTCTTTATATACTAATTCATTTATTGACATTTGCCATATTTTTTCTAGAATCTAGTCCCCTGAATTATATCAGGTAAGCAAAATTTGGTTACAATGTAGCCTCCTTAATCTGTAGCACAAATCAGAACAAGAAATAAGATTTTGATTCAGGAAGGAAAGTTGCAAGCCAGAAGCGGGTGCATAACGTTTAATCTCAGCACTTGGGAAGCTGAGGTTGAAGGATTCTTGCAAATTCCAGACCGGTCTGTGGTTCCAGTGACTTCAAGGCCATCCTGAACTACATAACAAGTCCCTGTCTCAAGCAAAGATAAACCAAAAAGGAGAAACTTGCTTGTGATGTTTGATTTTTCATTGTCACACCTGAGTAGCATAGTACTAGTTTACACACAAAATGCATAGATTTTCCCATGTCCTCTTTTTTTAAACAAATTTTATTTAAAGAGAAAAAACAAACAAAACAGAAAAAAGGGTAGCAACAATACAGAATTCCAAAGGAAAAAAAGAAAGGAAAGAAAAAAAAAAACACTAAGTAATCACTACTTGGTATGTTACATACTGTCATCTTGGAAATAGTTGTTCAAGTTACAAAATTAAAGCATACAAAGTAGACATTCAAACAGTGAGACTGTTAACAGTTCTGCTCAATGATCTAGCAAAAACCGTAATATGGGCATCTATCTTACACACTTAAACATACATGCAGTTATATCCTTTAGAACACTTCCTTCTCCTCTTTTTTTTACAGTAGCAATTATGCATTTGGGGACATGGGATTTATTTTGTCATTTTCAGATATTGGCCCAGAAAGGGAAAATGACAAAATAAATCTCATGTCCTCTTTATCTGAAAGAGGTTGAGTAACTTAGTAATGTTACTCCCTTGAAAAATTGAAAAAAAGTGTCATATGGATTCACACTTTATTTAGATGTTCTATTTTGTACAATTTTGTTTGTTACCTGTAAATTCATGAATTTCATTTGAATTTTCAAGAACATTGATATAGAGTTATTTATATTTTCTTACCAAAATCTTTGCATTTATTTCAGATATGTCTGTTCTCAATGTTTGTATTATTGGTCTTGCAAATCTTTTTTAATATTCTGATCACTTTCACTAGGGGTTATTAATTTCATCACATTACTAAAATCAACTTTAAATTTTGTTTTTAAAGACATTTACATTCCCCATATCACTGTTATTTCTTGTCTTCCATTGTCACCATTTATTTTTTATCTCATTTCTTGTTTGTACTGAATATTTCAATGTAGAACTTCAGCTTAGCTTTTTGTAAACACACATGTCTCCTAAGATAATTTTAGCTTCAGACCACAATGTTTAATGAATGATATTTTCAGTTTTAACTGTTTTAATTTCTGTTAACTTCTTATCTAGCAACCATGATTTAGAGAATTTTATTTATTAAAACATAAGAGAACTGTTGTTGAGTGCACTTGTTCTATGTGTACATGATGCATATAATGAACCTACTATATAACAAATCAGTATAAATATATACTACACAAATGCAAATATATTTATATAATATTCAAATTAACTATATGGTACAAAAATTAATTTTAGTAGGGGTACAAAATATGGAAATCATACATTGAGATGAAAGTAAGTTACATATCAGTGAGCAAAAAATGGAAAAGCCTAAACAGAGAGGTGATTCCAACCTGTAGTGATTTAAAATAACAAATACAAGTATTTACAACATGGTAATTATGATACAGTAAAAATTCAGCATTGGTTCCATGTACACACTCCATTCCATGTCCCAACTACCCTCCATATTGATGTTTTAATAACATTGAATCTTTATCTAGTTATTTTGAATATAAGTGGGAATGTACCATTTTGACCCTTTTGTTGACCTCATTCAGAATTTATGTGCCCCTCATTCATCAGATATGATGGTAATGTTACTTTTTAGTGAAACTGGAAACATTAATTGTACTGGGTGTAATGGTGCACAGCTATAGTTGCAGCACTCAGAAAGCTGACTGCAGGGTTGCCATGAGCTCAAGTAAGCTTGGGATACAGAGCCTGTTAAAAGCCAACCTGTACACCTTTGACATAGTCTGCCTCAACAAAAAACCCACAAAAAACAAATAAAATATTATATATAGTATCTCTTATTAAACCCCAGTCATTTCATTCATGGAAAGTCATTACAGCAGATCCATGGCTTTAATTTTATTTCCTGAAATTGAATATTGTCTCCTCTGCACACCTGTGAGTTTCTGGAAAGTCTGGAAGAACACTTCTTAAGTGAGGTTATGCCTACAATATTATAGCTGAAAGACATTTTTTAAACAAAACTCAAAACTCTGATCACTTGTGCTGTGTTGAATTAGATTTAGGTACTTGGAAAAAAGAATATGCAAATCTCATATACTCATTATGGTCTGCATGTATCTTAAAAGATGAAGTGTTGGTGTTGGGGCAAACATTTATACAGTAGCAAACATGTAGGTGTTTCATAGATAGATAGCAACTGAAAGTTTCTGCTCCTGAATTCAATTGACCTTGATGTTTTCTAAAGCTCAGCTGCATACCTCTTATAAACACTGAGTCAGACTAAATTTCTATACCTTACAGCACCCTGGGCTAATCAAGGACAACTTTAACTATGCTCACTCTGAAATGGCACCCTCCCCATGTTCATGTAATGCTTCTATATTCTGACAAACATTTCATTTGTTTCAACAAATCTGTCAAGACTAGCCTATCTGTCAGTATATGAGTCAGTGTGTGTAATCAAATATGTAACATTTTGTTACTTGCTTTGTACCTCCCATTTGTAAAGGATATATAAACCAAGTTGTCTGTAAAGTCAACACTGTTGTCTTTGTGGAATGATCCCACCATAGTCCCCTGGCATGGAGATTCAAGAGTTCGCTGGCATAGGTATAAAGATTAAACATGGCCTTATCTCCTCAATGTCCTCCTGGGCATTTTCCCAGAAACGGAAAAGGTCATATCACAGTGATATATGTGTACCGATGTTCATAGCAGCACAATTGGTAATAGCTAAAAGTTGGAAACAACCAAATGCCCATCAACTGCAGAGTGGATGAAAAAGATGTGGTATTTTTATACAATGGAGTATTACTCAGCTATGAAGAAGGACAATCTTGAGGCCTTCATAATTAAATGGACACAACTTGAAAATACACTCATTAGTGAAATAAATAAGAATCATATTTATAAATATCGCATTTGTCTCTACTGTAAAAAGTAATAAAATCTGTAGGAGTAATAAAACCCAAAATGTGTAATTTCTACTGCAAAAAGAAGATGAAAAGAGAATGCTCTAAAGGATATAATTGCATGTATGTTTAACTGTGTCAGATGAATGACCATACTACTGTTTTTGTTACATCATTGAGCAGAACTGTTAACATTATCATTGCTTGAATGTGTACTTTGCATGTTTTAACTTTGTAAATTGAACAACTATTCCCAAGATGACAGCATGTAAGTTATCAAGTAATGATTTCTTAGTGTTTTTTGTTCTTTTCTTTTTTTCCTTGGAATTTTGTATTGTTGCTACCTTTTTTTTATTTTGTTTGTTTTGTTTTGTTTCATTTTTAAATAAAATTTTAAAAATTGCTATATCTTCTTCACTGATATTTAGTACTTCATGTTTCTAGAAATCTGTCCATTTCCTCTGTGTTTTCCACTCTATGTGAGTAGAGATTTTCAAAGTAGATATTCATGATCTTTTTAATTTCCATGAGATCTGTAGTAATTTCCCTCTTTTCAGTCCTGATTGCATGAATTTGGGTTCTTTCTTTCTTTTTCTTTATAAGATTAGCTAGAGGTTTGTCAATTTTGTTTATTCTCTCAGAAAACCAGTTTTTTGATTCTTTGCATTTTTTTTTAGTTTCAAGGGCATTGATTTCTGCTCCAATCTTTCCTATTTCCTCTCTTAGTTTCCTCTCTTAGTTTCAAGTGTATTGATTTCTGCTCCAATCTTTCCTATTTCCTCTCTTCTATGACCTTTGGGTTTAACTTGCTCTTCTTTTTCTAGAAGCTTGAGATGAAGTGTTAGATTGTTTATTTGTGCTCCTTCTGTTTTATTGATATGACAATTAATTGCTATATATTTCCCTCTTAAGACTGCATTCACTGTTTCACACAGGTTACAGTATATTGTTTCTGCATTTTCATTGAATTGTAGGTACTGCTTTATTTCTTCTTTAATTTCATCTGTAGCCCACTGATTGTTCAAAAGGTTGCTATTTAATTTCCATGTATTTATGAAAGTTTTGCAATTTCTTGTGCTATTAATTTCCAATTTCAGTGCACTATGGTCACATAGTATGCATGGCATAATTTCAATATCCCCGCATTTACTGGAGAATATTTTATGGGATAATATGCTGTCTATTTTGGACAATGTTCTATGCACAGCTGAGAAGAATGTGTATTCTGATGTGGTTGGGTGCAACACTCTGTAAACATCCACTAAGTTCAATTGCTTGCAGGTATGATTCAGTTCTATTATTTGTTTGTTGACTTTTTGTCTAGTTGATCAATCTCTTTGTGACAATGGGCTGTTAAGGTCCCCGTAATAGTTTTGTTTTTGTGTATTTGGTTTTTCATGTCCTTTACTATCTGTCTTATATATTTGTGTGCTCCTGTGTTTGGTGCATATATATTTATAATTTTTACTTCTTCCTCTTGAATTTTTTCACTTACGAGTATATAGTGACTTTGTCTCTTTTAATGACTTTAGATTTGAAGTTCATATTGTGTGAAAATAGAATAGTTACCCTTTCTTTTTTCTGGGTTCCTGTTACATGGAAAACTCTTTTCCATCCTTTGACTTTTAATCTATGAGTTTCCTTTGGGGTCAGATGTGTTTCTTGTATACAGCATATTATGAGATCGTGTTTCTTGATCTATTCTGTCAATATATTTATTTTGATAGTTGAATTGAGGCCATTTACATTTATGGGCATCACTGATATGTACAGGCTCAACTTTGCCATGTTATGTTCCAATAGTTTGCTTTCTGCTTTTCCTTCTTATTTAATTGCTTGGCCTACCTGGTGGGTTCTTTCTGTTGTTATGGGGATTGTGGTCATTTTTATCACTGTCTGGTATGTCTTTCAATACGCTTTCCAGGGTTGGTTTGGTGGATGGGAATTTCTTCAGTTGTTCTTTGTCATGGAAGTATCTTGTTTCTCCATTAAATTTGAATGAAAGTTTTGCTGGGTGTGTCAGTCTGGGTTGAAAGTTGTTTTCTTTCAGGGCTTGAAATATCTCACACCAAGCAGGACTTGAATTGAAGGTTTGTGCTAAAAAGTCTTCTGTGATTCTAATGGGCTTTTCTTGATTGGTGAGTTGTATCTTTTCTCTAACAGCTTTTAGTATTCTGTTTTTATGTTGTATGTCTGAGATATTAATTATTATGTGTCTGGGTGTAGGTTTTTGTTGGTTGTGATTGTCTGGCATTCTATATGCCTCACTTATCTGCATATCAGATTTTTCCCAATGTTTGGGAAATTTTCTCCTATTATGTTAATATTTTACTTATGTCATTTACATTGACTCCAGCATCTTCACTAGTGTCTATTAAGCTTATATTGCTGCTCTTGTCATTATCGTGAAGCTTCTGAATTGTCATTTCATGCTACTTTGTTATTTTTAAAATTTCTATCTTTTCGTGATCACTAATTGTGATCCTGTCCTCAAGGTCTGAAATCCTATCCTCAGCTTCATTTAAATGGTTTTGCATGTTTTGGATTGAATTTTTAGTTTCTTGGATGTCTCTTTCAGTTTGCTTCATGAATTCTGCTTGTTTTCTATATTGTTCATTCAAGGTTTCAATTAGTTTCCCATGTTCCTGTACTTTTTTCTCTATTTCTTCTTTAGTTGCACTCAGCAACTCCTTTACTAAGGTTGTTACTTCTGTCTTTACCTGGGAGAGTACTTCTAATTTGATTTCCTCTATGGCCTCATGGAATTTTTTTTTTTATTTCATTCACTATCTTTTCAGAAATTTCTGGTGTGTTACTTTTGAGGTCCTCTATTTCAGTGTCTCCTGTACTTGCACCTGCTGGACTCAATGTTTGAGATTTAATTTTGCTTTGTCATTTTACCAATTTTTCCCTTTGATTTAGTGTTTGGCCCTTCAGACCCACTAATGTCCACTGTTGGTAGTGTGTATCTTCGTGTTCTACTGTAAGGTTGATATGTGTCCAATTGCTGGGTATCACCATCAATAGTTGTGCCAGTCACCTGACTTCCTGCTTCAGGGGCTATTGGGTGAGTCCTATATTCTTCCTGGGCTGACAAACCTAGTAGTTAATGATGTAGGTCAACTTTTAGTTCCTGCTAGTATTTTATCTTCAGGTTATTCCAGGTCATCAAATCTCCTTGTCTATTGTGTTTGTGTCTGCTGAGGCTCTATTGTGTCCCTATTGTGTTTCTGTGGGTCTCATAAGCCCTTTTGATTTTCTTCAAGTTGGACAAGTCCTTCTTGGCACACTCCTCACTCTGCCTGATGTTTTCTGTGTGTAGGAAGGGGTCACTCTCACTCTTGTCAGACTTACCAAGGTCTTACAGTTAGTTAGAGAGAGCTTTACTACTGTCCCTGTAGCCACTGTACACCTCTACTTTAGGGGCATACTCACTACACTGACTGAAGCCAACTGAGATCTCATTTTGGTGAGGCAGTCACTTAATCTCCCTTCAAGGAAGCACAGATAGTCCGCTGTAGTCCAAGGTTCCTATAGGCACAGAGTTCCAAGTTTGCCCTGTGCAGTGGGATTTCACAGGAGCATGCGCAGTCAGGGAGCAGGGTGCATTCCTGGCCCTGCTGGCTTCTTGGGGTTCATGGAGCATAGTCCCTTAGGCCCACTGGTCACTCTCCTCTGCCTTGGGGTGGTAACTACACAAGGCCTGGTCTTACTGTCTGGGAGTAGATTTCAAGTTTGCCCCATGTTCTAGGATTCCACTGGGGCATGCAGTCAAAGCCCTGGAGTGGATACCGGGCCCTGCTCATTGCTTGGAGTTTACTGGGCATAGTAGGGTTAGGCCTGCTGGTCCCTCTCATATTTCTACTTTTAGTACCTGGAATCAAACTCACAACCTTGCACATGCCAGGCATGCCCTTGTTCTACTGAAATAAATCTTTGCATAATTACATTAATGTTTAGGGGTCTGTCCCCTCTCCAAAAAAGGGGATTGGAGATGAACATAGTGTACTTAAATGAAGATACACAAATGGCAAATACATATATGAAGAAATGTTCAACATCACTGGTCATTTGAAAATGCAAATTAAAACAGCATTGAGATTTCATCTCACCTGGAAAGAATGGCCTCCATGAAGAGAACAAATGATAACAAATGTTGGCAAGGATGCAGAGAAAATGGAATATTTCTCCACTGTTGGTGAGAGTGCAGACCGGTGCAACCACTGTGGAAATCAGTATGGAGATTTCTCAAAAAACTAGCATTAGAAGTTTCATTCAATCCAGCTATTGCCCTCCTGGATATTTTCCCCCCAAAATTGAAAAGGTCATGGCACATTGATATATGTGCACCCATGTTAATAGCAGCACAATTTGTGATAGCCAAATCCTGGAAACCACCAAGATGCCCATCAACTGAGTGTGGATGAAAAAGACATGGTATTTTTTTACCACTAACATACCTCATAGATCTAGGGAAATCACTCCTAAAATTCATCTGGAACCAGCAGAGACCTAGAAGAGCAAAGGCAATTCTAAGCAGCAAAAGCAGGGAAGGAGGCATCACAATCCCTGATTTGAAATTATATTACAAAGCTACAGTAACAAAATCAACATGGTACTGGAATAAAAACAGACCTGAAGAGCAATGGAATAGATTGGAAGATACAACCACAACCACAAACTCACTCAACTACCTTATCTTTGATAAAGGGGCAAAACTTGTTCACTGGAAGAATGACAGTCTCTTCAACAAATGGTGCTGGGAAAACTGGCTATACATGTGCAGAAGACTAAAACTAGAACCATGCCTATCACCATGTACTAAACTAAAATCTAAATGGATCAAAGATCTAAATCTTAAAACAGAAACACTAAATCTGGTGGAAGACAAAGTAGGTTAAAAACATTGAAGATATAGGGGTAGGTAGAGAATTCATGAACAAGAATCAAACTGCATGGGAAATACTTCCCAGAATCAATAACTGTGAACATGTCTTATTAAAGAGTTTCTGCATGTCTAAAGAGATTTGCAGCACAGTGAAAAGAAACCCCACAAATTGGGCAAAAGAACTTAGTGAACTATCCCTCAGACCAAGGACTTCTGTATAGAACTTCTAAACAATTTTAAAAAAATCAGACCCTCGAAATTCAAAGACCCAATCCAAAAATGGGCATTCAAAATGAATACAGTTCTCAGATGAAGAAATACGAATGGCAAATAAATACATGAAAATATGTTCATCATCATTAGTCATTAGAGAAATGCAAATTAAAACCACACTGAGATTCCATCTTACCCCAGAAAGAATGGCCAGGATAGAAAAAACTACCAACAACAAGTGCTGGAGAGGCTGTGGGGGAAAAGGAAACCTTCTGCACAATGGTTGCACAAGTCTACACTCCCATTAAAACAGCATTGAGATGAAATCTCAATGATGAAATTTCAATGCTGTTTTAATGGGAGTGTAGACTTGTGCAACCACTGTGGAGGTCAGTCTGGAGATTCTTCAAAAAGCTTGGTTTGGAGGTCCCATTTGACCCAGGTATTCCACTTATAGGCATATTCCCAGAAGATCTGAAAGCATCATACCGCAGTGATAATGTGCACCCATGTTTATAGAAGCACAATTTGTAACAGCCAGATCCTGGAAACAATCTAAGTGCCCATCACCTGAGGAATGGATAAAAAACTTGTGGCACTTTGTTTTTAAATTTTATTTTAAAGAGAAAAAACAAAAGAGGGCAGTACAGAGCAGATCAGAACAGGACAATATAGGCAACACTATGCTTTACATTAAGACAACCGGACATCAACAGTAGCTATCACAATATCTCTTTCTCCACTATAGTTGAAGATAGTTTCAAATACACTAATATCAAACAGAACAAAATAGTATAAAGCCATTCAAAGAGTGAAAGAATTACAGGGCTTTCTGAAACAAATAACAGAAAATGATCAATGGGTACTCTAATATCTCATTTTCGATAGAAAAATTTTGTTTAAACTATCACACATATTCAAATTCCAATAAGACACAATGTGATAGAACCAATGGTAGTAGAACAATAGAAGCATGGTAGGACTTCTAAGAAGGATGATATTAAATCAGCAATAGCTGTCATAACGTTTTGTTTTCTTCAAAACAGATGTTTATAACATCATGCATGATATAGTCAAACAAAACAAAATAAAACCATTCCAACTGATGATTGAAAACATTGAAAGGCTTCAAAGCTATGAAATGGGGACTCATGCTTACCATAAAATCTTACATACTCTTATCAACTCTCATACTAAGGAGACTATATGGTATTTACCCATGTGAGTCTGGTTTATTTCGCCTAAGAGAATGGTGTCAAGTCATGTCCATTTATTTATAAATATCTCAATGTGATCATTCTTTATAGCTGAATAGTACTCCATTGTATAAAAATGCCACAACTTTTTTATCCATTCCTCAGTTGATGGGCACTTAGGTTGTTTCCAGGATCTGGCTAATACAAATTTTGCTGCTATAAACATGGGTGCACATATATCACTGTGGTATGATGTTTTAGTTCTTCTGGGAATATGCCCAGAAATGGAATAGCTGGGTCAAATGGGACCTCCAAACCAGCTTTTTGAGGAATCTCTAAACTGAACTCCACAGTGGTTGCACCAGTCTACACTTCCACCAACAGTGTAGAAGAGTTCCTTTTTCCCCACAGCCTCTCCAACACTTGTTGGTAGTGTTTTCTATCCTGCCCATTCTTACTGGAGTGAGAAGGAATCTCAGTGTGGTTTTAATTTGCATATCTCTAACGACTAATGATGATGAACATTTCTTCCTGTATTTATTTGCCATTTGTATTTGTTCATCTGAGAACTGTGTATTCATTTCAGATGCCCATTTTTGGATTGGGTCTTTGAATTTCGAGGGTCTGATTTTTTTAAATTCTTTATAAGATCTGGACAGAAGTCCACTATCTGGGGAACTGTCCATGAAGATTTTTTCCCCATTTGTGGGTTTTCTTTTCACTCTGCTGGAAACCTCTTTTGGCATAAAAAACTCTTTAATAAGATATGGTCCCAGTTATCGATTCTGGGAAGTATTTCCCACATAGTTTAGTTCTTGTTCTTGAATTTTCTTCCTACCCCTATATCTTTGAGATTTTTACATACTTTGTCTTTCAAAAGTTTTAGTGTTTCTGTTTTAATATTTAGATCTTTGATCCATTTAGATTTTAGTTTAGTGTATGATGATAAGCATAGGTCTAGTTTTAGTTTTCTGCATATGGACAGCCAATTTTTCCAGCACCATTTGTTAAAGAGACTGTCATTCATCCAACAAGCATGTCTGGCCCCTTTATCAAAGATAAGGTGGTTGAGTGAGTTTGCGGTTGTGGTTGTATCTTCCAATCTATTCCACTGATCCTCAGGTCTGTTTCTATTACAGTACCATACTGACTTTATCACTGTAGCTTTGTAGTATAATTTCAAGTCAGGGATTGTGATGCCTCCTGCCTTGCCTTTGTTGCTTAGAATTGCCTTTGCTATTCTAGGTCTCTGCTGGCTCCAGATGAATTTTAGGAGTGATTTCTCTAGATCTATGAGGTATGTTAGTGGTATTTTGATTTGGATTGCATTGAATCTGTATAGTAATTTTGGGAGAATGGCCATTTTCACAATGTTTGTTTTTCCTATCCATGAACAGGGGATTTCTTTCTAATTTTCTGATCTCCTCTTCGATTTCCTTTTTCAGGGTATTACAATTTTCACTGTATAGCTCTTTTACTTCTTTTGTGAGATTAATTCCTAAGTA
>PVJX010036038.1:0-17832 GCA_004027295.1 Dolichotis patagonum | reverse complement strand
CTGGTTGGCTCGGCCCCCTAAGTTCCAGCATGGCGGGGATCTCAGGAGACGCTCTTGCTTCTGGTTTCCCCACCCTGGGGTGGCCACAGCTCCCCAGACCACAGTCACTTTCCAGGGTGGCAGGCTGCTTACTGGTTGGCTCGGCCCCCTAAGTTCCAGCATGGTGCGGATTTCAGGAGACGCTCTTGCTTCTATGATTTATATTTAAATCCCCAATCCATTTGGAGTTTTCGGGTATGTGATGTGAGAAATGCTCGAGATATTGTCTCTACTGTATACTAAATTTCCATGCACCTTTAAGTCTAGCATTTAAGTCTAGGTCTCAGTTTTCTATTTTGTTCTGTTGTTTTCCCTAGTCATGTGCCAATATCACACTGTTTTGAATTATAGTGGCTTATTATATATATCAACTAGTCTTCCACACTACCTATATTTTTAAAGGTTTTTTTTTTTCCTGGCTAGTTTCGCTGGTTTGTTCTTTCAAATGACCCTTGTAATAACTTGCCTTCTGCTAGAAATAGGTTATGATGCATTTTATATTCCAATTTTGTTATATAAGTGACATTCATAATTACTGATATGTCAAAACATGGTTTGTCATATTTCTTCAGGTATGCTTCAGGGTCTCTAAAGATGCCTTTTGTTTTCCTCATACAGCTTTTGGACATTTCTTATTAAGTTTGCACCTGCATATTTTATTTCACATTTTGATATCAGGACATTTTCTTCCATCCTGACTACTTTTTTGGTTTGTACATATGCGACCTCTCAATTTTATAATATGCCATTTTGCTGTTATTTTTATAGTCTGTCCATTGATTTTTGTTTTTGCTTTTTCAGATTTAAAATTATATCAACTTCTAACATAGAGTACTATATTTTGGTGGCTTTGGAAAGGATTGTGAAAGCCCTGTGATAAAATAAAGTTCTGGAAATTAGTACTCACTAATCAGATCCATTCACCAAGTTATGAAATGTGACAGGAAATATGTGAATGTTTACATTTAAAAAATTATTACAGTAAAAAATACATTGTCAGTAATCCTCAAAATAGTCTTTCTCATTTGAACACACTTGCCATTGTTCTTTTCTCAAACACTTTGGAAGTCCATTGCATGAGGGTCTTATTTGTGCTTTGGTGGCTGCCTCAGTGTCCTGAATCAATTCAAAGTGTTTACCTCTTATGGTCATGCTGACTTGGGGAAAAACCAGAAGTTGCACAGACATGTGTGGTAATAAAGTGGATGAGAATACCCCGTGATATTTGCATGAGCTGGCCTTTCAGTTGGATGACATTTAGCAGCAGCATTCACTATATTTTTGGTCACATTTTGTAAAGAACGGAAAGAAGACTTCCAGAACAGCTTCAGAATATTCAAGAGTGATGGGGTATGCACGTTTGAACTGACGAGGAATATTTGAAGGACGATTAATGGCAAGGTGTCTTTTTACTGTAATAAATGTTTAAAATTTGAACACCATAATTTCTGATCAGCTCTTATATTCTCTCATACACTTTAGCATTTTATATGATGTGATTTTGGTTTTAGGCCTAAACCAGTCTTAAAAAAGAAATGGAGGGAGAGAAGAAAAGTGAAGGAAGTTAAAAAAAGAATTAAGATGTGTTATGTACATGAGGAATATAATCACTAGGTACTTATACATGTGCTAATAAAAATTAAAAAATTTAAAAATAACTGGAACTCTAGTTCCCCAAAAAGCTGATTTGAAAAATGTGTTTGGGATGCTATAACAATACACACACACACACACACACACACACACACACACACACACACGGTTTGTAAACAACAGAACAACAGAAACTTCTTGTTCACACTTCTGAAGGCATAGAAGTCCAAGAGCAAGCTCTGGCAACTTTGGTGTCTGAGGAGGACCTTCTTTCTGGTTCACAGATGCTGCCTTCTTGCAGTGGCCTCGTGGTGAGAGGGACATGACAACTCTCTGGGGCTCTAATCCCATTCACATGGCTCTGCTGTCAGGTTCTGATCATCTCACAGAGGGCGACTTTGTAATACACTAGTGATTGGGTCTCAATGTAGGAAATTCGAAGGCACAAATGTTTAGAATAGAGCAATGACTCCTTGCATCTTCAAACACACATATGTATATACTCATC
The DNA here is from genome assembly GCA_004027295.1 of Dolichotis patagonum. Lineage (NCBI taxonomy): Eukaryota > Metazoa > Chordata > Mammalia > Rodentia > Caviidae > Dolichotis > Dolichotis patagonum. Next base: position 15,692 of record PVJX010036038.1, on the reverse strand, counting down.
CATATGCACACATGATCTTGTTTTCTTTTGAGAAATGGATGTATCTATGGGCTGAATATATTTTACCCAAGGGTTTCTAAGTATAGTGTAGTATTTTAGTGTAGTATTTTTAAAGTGACCCCTCATCTATCATTTGCCAAAGGTGAGATAATAATTTTTCTAATATTTTTCACTGTTGAGTATATTTATTTATTTGCACTACTGGGAATCAAACCCTGGGGCTTTTGGGGCTTGGTAGGCTAACATTCTACCACTGAGCTATATTCCTAGTCCCTCTTCGCTTTTTAAATGGAATTTTGCACCTATAACTTTTTTCTTTCATGGTAATCTTGTGGCACTTGGTGGGTACCTGTTATCTCATTCTAATTTCCAAGCAAACTGAGGCTCAGAGGCTAGCCAGCTGGCCCAGAGAGGGGCAGGAATTAGAACTCACATTTTCTGAGTCTTAATGCTCATTCTTTGTGAAGTATACAGACGGCTGCAAACCCTTCTGCTACTATTAAAGCCTATTTCTTACCTGTCCTCAGAGGAATTAGGAGGCAGCTGCTCAGCACCCTCTGTTACAATACCCCTTCATATGCACAAATCCTGCAGTGTTGTTCCTTTCCAGCCTCCCCTTCAGCAAGTTAAATGGCCCTGATTCTGCTCCTCATAGAGTTTATCTTCCAACTCTTTTGTTGGTTTTAACAAAGGGTTATGACTCTTGGGTTTCTGCTCAACAGAGCTCTTCCTCATTATTTTATAACCTTTATCCCTTCTTCCAGGGAGAGTTAAATAAAGCCTGTGGATTTTTGATATGAATTTCTGGCAGGCTGGTTCCACACAGAAAGGTTTCCAGTGGGGTTTGCTGATGAAAGCCTCAGTCCGACCCCTGAATCTTATTCATGGCAAATGAAAGGTGCTGGCCCCTCTGCTTATCCCCAAACCCACAAATGGGAAGATGCCCGTGTGCAGGTCCAGCGTCCAGAGCATTTTGGCAGGAAGAGATGTGTTGTAATGAGAATGCAGACAAAGAACCACTGTCTAATTACTTCAGGTGAACAATTCTTTTCTGAAAAGACACCATTCATGTGTGAAAATTATCCCAACCGAGAATGTCCTTATTGTACCTATGTCAGCCTGAAAATTGGAAAATTAAATGCTATAAAATACAAGCAATAAAAAGGAAAATAAATGTTGAGAGTTAACAGCCAGGCAGTGTTCTGGATATTAAAGCATGAAGCATGTTAGGCATGCTTGGAGGCATTTCTAAAATGACCCTGGATGCCACTTCTCTTTCAGCACCCCAGACTTGTCTTCTTCTTCTTATTCTTTTTGTACCAGGGATCAAACTCACAGCCTTGAGCTTGCCAGGCAGGCCCTTATGTCACTGAGCTAAATCCTCAGCCCCCCAGACTTGTTCTGAGACCCCTTCCCTGGGTACCCACTAAAGGGGGCCACTTTAGAGGATGGGAGGATGCTCTTAGCATTGGCTGAGTGACTTGATTTTAGCCCTTTCGGGAGTCGTAGGTGGCTCCGCCATCCCACTGTCTTTCAGAGAACACTGACCCCTGAGCCAGAGAAATGGGTTCACGCCAGCCTCTGAGATGATGCCTTGTGTGTGTCTACGTGATCGACTTCTCCCTGTGTAGGAACAGAGTCCCTCTGCAGCTGAGCCCTGATCTCTCTTTGGGTTTCCTGGTTATTCCAACTCTGAGCCCTTTGGGCATTGGAAGGACCATTGTTTCCTGAAGTGAAGTCGTTCTTCAAGGTGCACATCATGCTAGGTGAAGAAAAGAACATAGGAGGGGTTCAAGGAAGCCATTTTGCATCATCACAGGGGAAGAATTGGAGCTCATATAGAGTTCTTGCTTTGTAAAGGACTTGGACAGTACGTGGGGAGAACTTTCCAGAAGAGGAATGTGGTGGATGGAGGGTCAATGTATGGATCATGAGGCGGAGTGAGCACCAGGGTCTTCCCACTCCAGCCTGAGGCAGTTTAATCTGGGTAAAGTGGGCCTGATTGGAGAGGTCTTCAAAAGCACTGCGTCTTACATGGGGCAGGACTTCTTAAAAGTGTCATTTTAGAGACAGTCTGATGAGAATGTAGCAGCGCTGAGAGTGACAGGAGAGGGTGACACTAACATCTATTGTGAAAGGAATTTGCTCTGACCTTTGATAAAAGGACGAGATGGTATAGCAGAGAAAAGACTATTTTGGGTGTGGCAAGGCCTTTGTCTGAATTTTGGCTCTACCTTGAGCTATCCGGACATCTTTGAGAAGCACTTCTCTCAGTCACTAAGTCACCATTGCAAATTGGATCTGTTGTGTGTGTCAGTTTTAATCTACAGACATGTTTATTTTGGCTAACAAACTGTTTTAGATTTCCATGGTCCACACTCCTCCCCATTCTACCAGACTTAGCTTCATATGTTTATATCACGCCTGTCATCTGGCTCTTTCAAGGGCGCAGTGTCTGGTGTAAGTCTTGCTGAAGTAAGTGTGTTTATGTTCACCTACTTTTTTGTTGTCCACTTCAGATTAAAAGTTCTTAGATTCAGGAAGCTGTTTAATTTATTTTCTTCTAGCAGAACATTAGGGGCAAATTAGTAATTGATAGTTGACCTTATTCAAGTAGGCTGACATGTACCTCTTTTCCTGGATGGACCCCACCCCACTATTGAGAAAACCTACGTGGTTAGCAAATGCTGTAGGATCTTGAACGTCCCCAGTGACCCATGGCCTTGTTGGGAGGAAGGGCCTCAAAGAAGCCCTAAGTCGCTGAGGACATGCCCTCAAAGAGGACTGAGGGTCACTGATCCCCCACTCTCCTCCTCATTACTTCCTGAGCAGGAGGTGATGGGTTTTGCTCTGCTGTGTGCCTCCACTAGGAAATGCTGCCTCATACAGGACCAAAACAACAGTAGATCATGGTCCAGGACCTCCTAAACCATGAGCCAAAACAAACTTTTTCTCTCTGTAAGTTGATTATCTCAGGTATTTTGTTACCAGAAAGCTGATAAAATAGAAAGCAGATTGGAGAATTATTATGTCAGGGTTTATTTTGCTTATACTTTCCCTGCTCCAACTTGGACCTCTTATATATTTAGAGCCACAAATGCACAGATACTGTGTTTGGAAAGACAGCGATTCTGGCCCCTGTTGCTAATTTCTGAGAGTGCCCTGGGGACTGTGGTGAAGGAAGACTGTTTTAACAGCAGAGCAGGAGTGCATTCTGTCACAATCCGGCTTACCTCTATTTTCCAGGGGGGACAAGTGAGCCTCAAGTAGGGCAAGCAGCCTGCGTAGGGCTGCACATCTAGGACCGGATGCCAGGACCCCTCAGGAGCCAGTCATGGCTGCTCTGGTGCACTACTCCCAGGAGGCGGCATGCTCAAAACTCAGCTCAAGGCACTCATCTAAAGTCAATTGAATCTTCTAGGTTGAATATACTGAGTTGCTAAAATTACACTGAAAAAAATTAGGGTAGCGATATGTTCTTGTAGAATTAAAATTTCTAGTCTGAGTTTTTCCTCCCCAAAAGACTTAGGAATTGAGTCACAGAACCAAAATTATTAAAAACCAGAGAAATTAATTCAATTTTGAAAGAATTCTAAGTAACCACATTTTAAGATAATCATGTAGTTATGGTAAATGCTTCCATTTTGCTCTATTTTACTTGGTATGGATTACTTTATTGTTCTCAAGAGGCTGTAACCTTAAAATGAATTAAAAACTTACATGACATTTCTTTTATAATGTGAAATTCAATTAGATTGCATTTTATTCAGTTAGGTGCTCATTTAAAGTGGTCCTGGGACTCAAACCCAGGGCACTGTGTATGTATGTTAGGCAACCACTCTACCACTGAGATATTCCCCTAGCCCTAAATACTAGGTGTTTCAGTGTTTTTCATGTTATTAGCAATAGAACTTTTTGTTTTCTTCCCTATTGTCTTTTCTTTTCCTTTTCTCCTCTTTTTCTTCCCCCTGCTCCCCTAAAGTAAATCCTTTAATACTCTTTTCTGCTTGCAGGTTCACAAAATTATGGTATATTAGAGTCAAAGAAGTTGCAGAGATTGTTTTGTTTAGGGGTTCTGGACCTATTGTGTGCAAAGTTCTGCATTTATGTGCATTTCTCTGGAAAGGTCTATGAACTTTATCAAATTCTTAGAGTGCTTCTTGACCCCAAAGTTTAGGAAAGGGTCACTGATGAGTAAAATAAAGCTGCTCCAGATGTCAGAATGACTCATTCACATAACTGTTTAGAGGCAGAACCAGAAACAGAAAATAGGTCTTTTGGCTTCTAATACAAGGCATATTCTGCCACACCATGACAGCAGGCTTAATTTCTAATTTTATATTATATACAGTTGCTATAGCTTCTTACATTCATATTCTCAAGAATTAGAAAAAAATTCACTGATAAGTTCAGATTGATTAAAACATATTAACCAAAACCAAAATGCTTTCTAAATTCTGAAGTGTTCTAATTCATTTTATATAAAATTTCACAGTCTTTGAATATATCTGATATCATATTCCTGAACACACGTGGTACAGAAGAGAGAGAGAGAGAGAGAGAGAGAGGGAGAGAGAGAGAGAATATGAGAATGAATGAGAATGAATTTGTAGAGAATGTGTGTTGGGAATGGATGGGTACTTAGCAAAAGCTTCCAAATTAGTAAGTCTTTTCTCCTCCTCAACACATGGAGTATTCTCTCTCAGGAATACCTAAGATTTCTTGAGATTCCCACAGGATCAGTTCTGCTGTTTTTTCGGTCAAAAAAGTATATCAGGATGCAAGGGAGAATGATTCGTCAACAGTTGCAATACCTTGTATACAGGTTAAATGCCATCATTATGTGCTGTGAACATGTACTAGTGAAAGTAGAAATTAAGAAACAAATCAGTCACAATACCCTTCAGCAACTGGTTGTCAAACCATGAGGACGCTGGACATAACTATCAAAGCCAAACGCCATGGAATATTTCTTCATAAAGCCAAGCACCACAGTGCCAGGGCACATCTATTCACTGCCGTAGAGAAAACCAGGAGGTAGTGTTTTCCATAATACTCTGCACAGGTTCTTTTCACTCTGAGTGTTATGGGTTTTTCCTGGGGGCTGCGTGACCGGGAAGGATCCTTTGTTCTGTTCTCTATGCTTCATTTTAGCAGTTTCATCAGGTAGTAGAGATGTCTTGCCTCATTGTTCACATTAATGTAGATTGTCTTCCTTTCAGTCACAAATATGAATGCCTCCCCAAATGCTATGACCATGGGCAGCCCATTGATTGGTAACAACCGTGAGTGGATTATAAATCTCCAAACCAGGCTCAGCTCTCACTGTGCACCGAGGTGCTTTTTCTCCTCCAGTGATGATAAAAATGATGGGTTGATATTTTTTCCTTTTTTTCTCCCTCATGCTCTAATAGGATGGATGTGAATTATGCCCAGGTAGCTTAATCATACCTGTCATCTGAAAGTTGTCATTCTCTCAATTATGTTTTATTAACAGTATTTAAACATCTTCAGCAACTCCGATTGCTCAGTTGGCCCAGATATTTGACAGTTTTTCAAAGCAAACAGCAATAAGCAAATGTATAAATGGTTTATATGTAAAATGTTCCTGCCAAGTGTCATGTGTGTAGACACGGGGCTTTTGAAGGGTAATTGGATCACAGGGCACCATACTCACTAGCAGATTAATTCACTAATGGGCACACAGCTGAATGTGCTGGTAGGAGGCGAGGGCCTGATGAAAAGAAGGTGGGTCACAGGGCTGTGAACTGGAAAGGTTCTTGTCCCCAGCCTCTTCCTTTGTTCTCTGCTTCCTCCCTCTGCTGCCATCAAGTGAGCATATTTCTTCAGTGAGACCTTTCTGTCATGCTATTTCTGTCTTAAAGTCAGTTGCTTGTGGACTGAATCCCCCAAAACCACGAGCCAAATTTAATCTCTCCCTTAAATTGTAGGTGTCAGGTATTTTGTCCAAGCAATGGGAAGGCTGATTAATACAAGAAGGAAGAAAGGAAGAGAAGACTGACCAAGTCTGGCGGAAGTAGTCTGACGCTCTAGGCTGGGCCGTTCTGATGCCTGCTACTTGGGAGGGACGCAGGAGCTGAGGGCCACTGAGAAGAGCAGCAGGAGCCACTCCTGGGGCTGTCACTGCCTACACGTCCTTGAGAGAAGGGCTCCTAAGAGGCTTGGGCAGGTTCCAGGGGCCACATTAAGCTTAGGTTGCTTAGTGGCTCAACCTGGATTTTCTCTGATTTGGGTTACCATTAAGCCTGCGTTGGTCTTGAGGATTTGTTGGACTTCCATGACTGATGTCTTGGGTCTAAACTCTGAAAGGCTCTTCAGATCTGCCACTTCTCTCTGCCATCAAGTCCGGTGATGTTGGTGGACCCCAGTCCATTACTAGATTTGCCATCCCTCTCTGGGCTTTTTGGGGCAGGTAGTGATTTTTGGCAAGATTAAGATCTCGACAGCAAAAACATGTATCTCTTTCATCTTTCTGGGTTTCTAACAACGTTTACTCAGTTGTGGTGGCAACTATATTCTGGAGCACACAGCATTTGGTGGCAGCCTATTCCTCTCAAGGAGGAAGTAGGGATAAGTTTTAATATATGAAGACCATTATTTAGAACTAAGAATGTAGCTCAGTTAATAGAGAGCTTGCCTACTATGTGTGAGGCCTTGGGCTTGATCCCCAGCACTAGAAAAAAGAGACTATTTTGTGGCCCATAGGAAAGAACATCAGCCAGGCTCCTTCCTAGGTAGAGGGGGAGCAGGAGAGTGCACCGGGACGAGCCTAAGGGGTCTGTGCCTTTGGCCTATGGATTTAAGAGTCTGAGTTCAATAGCCCGGTGAATTTCCCAATACATGAACCACCACTGTACCTCTGAATAAATCTAACCACCTCATGGAAGAAACTTCTTTAATTGACTTCCAAGATTTGGTTTGACAGAAGCTCTTTTGATTAATTTCCAAAGTTTTTAAAAAATTTTTTGAAATCAAACTTAGATGAAAAGCAATCTTAAACTTCTGGAAGCAGTGTGTGTGTGTGTGTGTGTGTGTGTGTGTAGCCTTGGGCAGCTGTAACAAAATTCCATAGATCGATCCATCCCACATTGTTGAAAATGTCAGAATTTCCTTCCTGTTTAAGGCTGAATAGCCCACTGTATGTGTAGATCAAGATTTGTTTATCCATCCAGATTTTCTGGGATGGACACTTGCGGTGAACTGCTTCCTTTTCTGGGTTGTTGTTGAGCCCAAGTGTGCAAGTACCTGTTCACATCTACTCTGAATTCTGCTGGTTGTGTTCCCAGAGGCTAATGAAAAATAGAAATTTATGTCTCACAGTTCTGGCACTAGGAGAAGGCAAGATCAAATATAGGTCTGAGTAGGGGTGGTTTCCAGGTTTGTAGAGGACTGCTTTTCATGGGGTTGTCACATGATGGATGGTGCAGGGGCTTCTCTTGGACTTTTTTTTTTTTAAATTGGTACCGGGGATCGAACTTATGACAGTGCACTTTCAAGGCAGGCACTTATGCCGCTGAGCTAAATACCCAGCCCCCCACTTTTTAAAGTCAGACTACTAATTACATTAATGAAGGCCCTACCCTTGTTACCTAATCAGTTTCCAAAGTTCCTAGGTACTAACCCATCATCTTAGGGATTAAGATTTCAACACATGAATGGGGCAGATTGGGAGGTGGGGAGCACAGCCAGTTAGTCTATTGTACAATGATAGAATCTGGGAGGGACATACTATACTTATAAGACAGATGGAATTGCAGTGAGAGAAGTCTACTCTGGCTTTAAGTTTGTTTCCAAAGCATATTTCAGATTTCCTGAAAAGAAAAAGTCAAGAGAGAGTCTGTATTTTCTCCACCATCTGTCCTCTTATGAAGAGAATTTAGATTTGGTATAACATGAAAATGATCAATTGTATCCCTTTGGAACTTTTTTTGCGGCTGCAAGAGTACATTCATTCAATTGTTCATTTGTTTATTAATTTTTAAGAGTAGGGAGTATCTATTAAGAGATAGAAAGCTTCTAAGAGACAGATGGGGTCCCGAGTGGGTGACTGAGAACATTTATTTTCTCAGGTGTCTCTCTTACCATCATTCAGCATCTAGGCAGAGAGTAAAAATCATCTGAATATGAAGTTTCTTCCTCCGGCAAGGCATGTTGGGAATCTCACATACTCCATTGTTTCAAGTGCAAGGGAACAAGGAGAATGTAAGAAGTACAAACGTTTGCAGTAAAGCAAATGTTCATTAGATGAAAACCCACATGAAACTGAGTCTAGATAATCTCTTCAAGGAAAAGAAGACAATAACTTGGGGGAACATGTTTTGGTTCTTTGATCAACTGTCACTTTAAGGCAGTGCTTGTATTTAAGTAGTCCCTATTTTACTTAATAATGGTCCAAAGTATAAGAGCAGCAATGCTAGCAATTCAGAATGTCAAAAAGAAGACACAAAGTACTTCCTTAAAAAGAAAAGATGACTTGATCATAGGTATGTTTGTGTAGGAAAAAACAGTACACTGTCTGTGGTTTTAGGCCTGTTACTATTGACACATTGTATCAACTTGAGAAGTCTAAAACTTAACTAAGTAACTCAGGAGCTCTACATCCTGGAGTGCAGAGGACCAGCCATTGTGGCTCTGGAATGTTGTTCATTGTGTCAATTTGAGAAGGTCAAAAGCCTAAGTGACTCAGCAAGGGGCCAGGGTCTTTACTTTGTTAAACATCCTCAGCTTTACAAGAAGAGGGCACAGAGATGGTGTGAGTGCTACAGCCATTCAAGGGGCAGTAGTCTGCTTAAAATATAAGGGAGGAAAAGAGGCTTGCTGTTACCCTCTTTTGCTCTCGTTGCTTTTGCTGTCTTCTGCTACCTTGTACTGTTGCCTCTGTGCTACGCCACCCTGCCTTGGAACCAGCTAATTACGGACTGAAACCTCCACAAACTATAAGCTAAATATACCTTTCCTTCCTTAATTTTGAGTGTCAGATATTTTGTCCCAGCAATGAGAGAAAAGTAAATAAAACAGCTTCTAATTGGGAGTTTTGAAACATACCCCAAATGTGGCTAAATAGGGACCACAGTTTAAGTAAAAGCCAACCAAACTTGCCTTTTTCTCAATTAAAAAAGAATTACTTGTTTCAACATGAAAACAAAGTAAAATTATACTTAATTTTCAAAGTAAAAGCAGAGCAAATTACAATGAAACAAAATACTCAACCAACCAGTCACACAAAAAACCAGAAAGCAAACCCTTATCCTACCCTGGTGATCTGGGGCAGGGCATGAACAATTTTGTATACTCAGCCTCTCCCGGTCTCTCTTTAGCCACCGCCCTGACATTCCCTGAAGGTTTAAATTTATGGGACCTGCCTGCTGTGTGCACCTGAGTCTGCAGTCCTTGAGAAAGGCTGAGTTTAGGACGTTGCAAAGATTCTTGCTATCTTCTTTTTGGCTAAAAGCTGTGACACAGACATCTGCACCCCTTGAGTCATGGGGTCAGGGCCAGGAACTCTGCCCCATGTGAAGTAAGTTCAGGGAAAGCCTGTATTGCATGGGTGAGCAGTTACGGAGAGCTGCCAAAATTCTCACCAAAGGTCACTCTTCAGTCTCCATTAAGAGTTACATCTCCCTAAAGCAAACAAGATGGAAAAAGATTAAGCAATGTTTGATAGCAGTTGTAGATTTATTAGAATGGGTTCGCTATGGTTTCCTGTAGGCAATGGTATTCTGAGGCTCCTCCATACATTTTCTAGGTATCTAGTTTTTAGGTGTATTTGCATTCATTTATTTATACTTGCCTCATTTATAAAAGGATTTGAGGCAGTCATGATGGCTGTGGAATACCAATGGATGGGGAATAGTCCTCCCCAGGGGCAAGCAAAGGAGAATTTTAAGATCAATAATAAAACTGACTAAAAGTCAGTCTGCTTTTTATTATCACCAGGATGGGCAATTCTAAAGAATGTCAGTGATAAAACATCCCTCCCTGCCAAGATGGATCACTCCACAGTTTATTTAAAATACAAATGTTCATATCTATATAAAATATGTGTTTGCATTTATTTTAAGTCATGTTTCAAAATTGTGATCATTTTGTATAAATTGGAATGTAGTTAGTGGCAATGGCTCATTTGCACTAAAAATTTATTTTCAGTGAAAACCACATGATAGGCCTAAAAAATAATGAGTTAGTTTGCTGTGGGCTCAGCCGGTGACTTGCTTAGACAAATTGCCTCAGTGAGCTGCCTTTCCCTTCAGATCACTGATCAGACATCAACCTCACTATCTACACTCAGTTGCTCAGTTTAAGGTTAAGTCAAAGGAAAAAATAAAAATTTTTGGCCTGTGCTAGTATTGCAAACCCATACAATAGGAAATAGCACCTTTATTGGTTTTGTAAAAAATTGTGACATACATCTAGTGATCAGCAGAACTGACACTGTGCCACATATTTCTCATTAAGTATTTGTTGGCAGAGTCTTTTCCTAAAGTGTTGCCTACCTGTAACTTATCCACATGCTTTTGGTCAACTTTATCAGACTTTAAGCCAATTCCATGTAATCTCCCCATTAGTTCCCCTTTATCTATCCGATTGGGATGTGCATCTTCCCTTATTGTGAGCGAGTGGAGTCCGCATTTGCTACCATATCTGCTCACTGTCTCATTTGTGCTTCCTCTTTCCAAGAGAGGAAGATGATGTCTGCTAACAAAGCATTTTGATCCTTTGTTGTTTTGCTGTGTTGCAGAAGTTATACTAGCTTCAGGAAGCAGGTTGACAAGTCACCTGGAGTTAGTTCTTGAATAACATTAGTTTAGGCTGCACAGGCCCACTGACACAGATTTTTAACAAATTTTGTGACAAGGCTAGAGATTTAGTTCAGCAGTTTAAGGGCCTGCCTGGCAAGCATGAGGTTGTGAGTTCAATCTCTGGTACAAAAAAAAAAATTTGTGACAACCAGGTGTCAACCCTTTCCTGTGAGTCCGTGCCATTTGTAGACTGTGGAGGAGGAGAACAAGAACCCACGCCCTTCCTGTGAGTCAGTGCCATGCATAGGCCACTGGGAGGAGAACCAGAGGCCAGCTCTTTCCTGTGAGCTGGCACCACTTGTGGATTGTGGGGGAGGAGAATAAGAAGCCAACAAACAGCCAAGCCCTCTCTGTGAGTTAGTGCCATGTGCGGGCTACTGGCGGAGTGGGGCGGGAACCAGATGCTAGCCCCTTCCGGTGCAGGCTGGGAGACAAGAAGATCCAGTGTCCATATTCCCCCACACTCCCGTAAGTGACCAACCAGCTGATCTGGAGAAACACAGTCTGAGAGGCTAGTTATAGAGGTAAAATAAAATAGTTATAGAGGTAAAATAAAACTTCATGTTTACTGTTTCACTGACTTTGCAGGCCTAAAGCCAGTAGTCTGATCATCTATTTAGAGGATAATAATACACAATGTAGCTCTATGAACGAACTCCTTTTGAAGGTGGTAGCCACTGTTAATTCCCTATTATCTTGTTTTGAAGTCCTGTATCATTTTCATTGTTTTATTTGTTTTGGTTTTATTCTGTTATCTGATGGTATGGGCAGCTGTTTCGAAGATAACAAGATATATTATGGTAGCCATTTTGGATTACTATTTTGTTTTGAAGTCCTGTCTTTTGCTTTGCTTTTATTGGTTCTATTCTTTTCTATTTTGCTTGATTTTACTATATCTGAAAGTATGGGCAACTATTTTGAAGACAACAAGAGGCATTAGATTAACCATTGTTGATTTCCTATTATCTTGCGTTGGAATCCTGTGTCACACTATTTTGTTTTGATTGGCTTTATTTATTTCATTTTGTTTGGTTTTACTCTGTTTAAAATACAAATTACAAAAAAAGAGATTTGTGATAATCTGATATCTTGCTTCTCAGGAAAGTTTAGTCCATTACTTGACTTTCAGGGACATAGCGATCCACCCTGTATAGGCGGAGGATCTATTTCTTCAGGCACTGGGACGCAGATGATGTGATAGAACAGTGGGAAGGGATACTTGTGCCACAAAGGAGAGTGAAAGTTTTAGCGCTGGACTGAAATGTGGTTCCTACCAGTTGTGGAAGCTGAAGAGAGGTTTATCCCTTTGATTTCAGTGCAGTGCCCTCCTGTGAGCTGGTCTGTCACCATCAGACTCATGATGAAAGGGACCCTGGATAAAACAGAAATCAGGTTGGAACACCCAAGGGCCTCATATGTGACTAATTCAAAGCAAGTGTTGCAGAGAGGAGTGACATTGTTTGCCATTGCCAAGACTTAGACTGTAAGGACAAGTGTAGGTCAGACACGATCCTATACCACAGGAATGCGGGAGGAGTGTGGGCTGTGCCCCAGCGCTGTCTACACTACCTGTCAGACCCATCACATGTGCCACAGGGAAGCGGCTTTGACAGCTGAGCCCAGCTGTTAAAGCACAACCTGTACAAATGGTTCAAATGGCTTTGAAAATCTTCAAACAGAAGCGCTGTGAGAACAACACATCTGAGAACAGAGATAGATGGGGCCACAATCTCCTCTACTGCAGACTTTCCTGTTTCTTTATCTTTTAACAGAAAAAAGGGCATAAAGTACAGTCATTTTCTACCTACCAAATGACTGACTTTGACAAACTTTCAAAGGAGTATAAAGTACTGGCAGTGGTATTTAGAAATTGTCAATTGTCTGAAGGAGAAACAGGTCTACAGGCTTTTAAACAGCTCCTTTGGGGAAGATCATGAATACAACTTGGTATAACTAATATATTCTTGCAGAAATATTCAAATACGCAATAGATTTCCTTTGGTATCCCTTTTCTTACACTCATACCTGGACCCTTGGAAGTCTGATTCCCTAGTGTTAGCACACAGCCAAATAGCCAAGCAAATGGCTCAGTAGGGGTTATATGAAAACCATTTAACAACTGGCCAGACAAGCACCAACCAGTCAAGTGGGGTCCCAGTGAATCAGTGCAGATGTACACAGCTGGCACAGCTGTATCAGTACATGTTACTGAGTGTCAGTCCTGAGCATAACATGGGCCACCTTGGAGACTTTAGAATGTCTGCATTAGCTACTCAATCCTACCAAGATACATGAATAAATTTTATCTGTCTCTGTCTTTTATGGTATCTGTCTCTCGTTTACTGTCACAGGAAAAAAGTGAGTTTTATGAACACTAGATTAAATGCCATTCACACCAATGCCAACAATCTATAAAAGGCACTGAAACATGAGTAGAATAAAATGGGAAATACTGTATCAATTACCTCAGGGCTTTTTACACAACTAGTGAACTATAAGTCTATTTCTCTATTACTGAAGTAAGCAGTATCCTCCAGTGCAGGTACAGTATAAGGGGTTGATTGGTTTCTTTTTGTAGCTCGCTCTGTATTTCTATATGGGGTGAGATTCATGGTACAAGTATGCATTGTATCACCAGCACTGACACCTGCCAGCTGATAACTGCATGAAGTCGAGATTGAGTTCAGCTGAGAAACCAGAAGTGGAAAGTCACAGAAGTCAGAAATTCCCAATATTTGTCCCTGATTCCTTCAGCTGTTGCAGATACCGCTCATCCTTTAAAGTGGTTGGGCAGTGCCTGAGGAGGGGGAGCTCCTGAGCAACCTCCCTCAGAGCTCCCTGGAGCAGAGTCCAGGTGGAGTAGAGTCCCCTCGCTCCCCTGCATGTCAGCGACATCGTCCCCCACGGCTCCGGGGTGGTGTGCTGTGTGAGCGCAGGGCGCTGTGCCGCTGGAGACGTCCTTCAGCCCAGGCTGAGTTATGTTGCTGCTGCCCTTTGTGGACAAGGGGCCCAGGGGGCTGTTGGAGGATGTGGCTTTTGCGCCTAATAAGTGAGTGGTTGGAAGTGGCAGAGGGACAGATGTCATCTATGGTTCTTTGTGGACCTAGCTCTGGATCCTGTCCCAGCATTAGGCTACATACACCCCCCCCATATTATACCTGTATTCATTTTCTATTGCTGCTGTAACAAACTACCACAAATTTAGTGTCTGAAAAGAAAATCCTTCCCTCCACTCCCCTCTTCTTTCCTCCTCTTCCTCCTCATTTTGTGGTACTAGGGATTGAACCCAGGGATTGTCACACATGCTAAACAAGTGCTCTAAAACTGAGTCACACCAGACTTATCTGAGGTCACTAGTCTGAAATGGGTTTCACTGAAAGTCCAGGTGTAGGCCCAAGTTGCACCTGTTAAGGTAGAACCTGTTCTCATCTCTTTTTTTGCTTCTAGAGGATTCTTGCATTTGTTGTCTTGCGACTCCTCCTTCCAGCAAGAAAGCCAATAGCATGGCCTCCTCTGGCTTCTCTCTCACATTGTCCTAGGTCTCTGTTGCCTTGTCTCCTTCTGTGACTCAGACTGTGCTGCCTTATAAGGACCCTGTGGTCACACTCGGTCCACACGTAGATGATCAGGTCATTTTCCCATTCCACAATTCTTAATTTAATTGCACTTGAAGGGTTCATTTTGTTATGTGAAATAATGTACTTGTGGGTTCCATTTTTATCGGTCATGACTTGGTCTGTCACATATATGATGGCCAGCCCTGTGCATTTTGTACGTGATTAGTTGTAAAGGATGACATTCATGCCATCTAAATTGGAATATTATCATTATTTGAAATCTATTCCCATTGTTAAAGACATTTCAGTATGACACTGACCAATGCAAAGAATGTAAGATTTACTTTAAACATAATCTTAACTATTGTGGATTTGTCAAAGGCTGTAAAATGGTTTTAAAATTTGTGTTACCTAATTATGCGAACCCAATTTCTCATTGATGTAACTTTCACAAGTATGAAACACCATCATTATGTATAGCTATTTCAGCCTTAAAATATGATATAAGAAAGTTGTGGTTGTTATATTCTTTTTTAAAAATTTTATTTAAAGAGAAAAAAAAACCAAACAAAACAGAATAAAGGGTAGCAACAATACAGAATTCCAGGGAAAAAAGGAAAAGAAAACCCCCCCCCAAAAAAAAAGAAAAAGAAAAAGAAAAAAAAACACTAAGAAATCCTTACTTGACAAATTACATACTGACATCTTGGAAATAATTGTTCAAATTACAAAATTAAAACATGTTAAAGTAGACATTCAAACAGTGAGACTGTTAACAGTTCTGCTCCACGATCTGACAAGAACAGCAATATGGTCATCCATCTTACCCACTCAAATATACGTGCAATTATATCAAAAGGGTAAAACTAAACACAACAAAACAGAGCAAAGTGGATCACAAGAAAGCAATGTAAGAGACATAAATTTCAAAGCTAGACAATCGGAGATATTCACTGTCTATCATATTGACTCTTGTTTTCTTCCAAATAGTTGTCCATATTGTCACATACAGGGAATTCACATGAAACAACATAGTATGGAATTGATCTGAGCAGGACAAGGAAGGCATTTGAGTTCTTCAAGACCAGACAATAGGAAGCCAAGCATGGCTGTCATAGTGTCTCTCATTCTCCTCAAAACAGCTGTCCATACCTTCATGTGTGTTGAAATTAAACAAAACAAAACAAGCTAAAATCACTCTGAACAAAGAATGATAGTATTACTGGATTTCACATCATGACATTATGGAATCAGCACTGGGTCCTGTAGTGTCTCTTTTTCTTCAAAGTAGTTGTTCATTTCAACATGTGTTATA
>PVJX010036037.1:0-17839 GCA_004027295.1 Dolichotis patagonum | reverse complement strand
TCCCTTCCGGTTCTCACCCATGAGGCTGGAAAACCAGGCGCTTAGAGATACCACAAACAAAGCCAGGCACGGGCGCCTTCCTGGGTTCACCCTGTTGCTGGGCACTGGGTAATATTCGGCATTTTCTTTTTTGTTTCTTTTTACTCTTTTGTTTTTTGGGACAGGGTCTTGCTATGTAGTTAGGCTGGCCTTGAAATTATTATGTGGCCCAGGCTGGCTTCCTGCCTTGGCCTCTTGAGTGTTGGGATGACAGGCATACACCACCACACCCGGAAGTATTGTTCATTTTTTTTTTCTTCTTACCAGGGATCAAAGTCACGACCTCACACTTGCAAGAAAGTGCTTATACTACTGAGCTAAATCCCCAGTCCAGTATTGTTAACTTTTAAGCATAATATTTAGCTATGCTTAAAAGTAGAAGCTAAAATGAGTGTGGTGTACCTATAATCCCAGCACCCCGGGAGGCTGAGGCAGGAGGATCTCAAGTATAATTTGACTTGGACAATTTAGTGACGTATTGAGGTCCTGCCTCAAATAAAAAAATAAAAAGGCCTGGGAATAATTTCAGTGTAAGAAGTCATGGGTACAATCCCCTGTATCACTGAATAAGTAAATAAAAAATATAACAAAATCTATATCTAGCTGGCCGTGATAGTATGTGACTGTAATCTCAGCATTTTGGAGGCTGAGGCAGGAGGATTGCAAGTTTGAGCCCAGCCTGGGTTTCGAGTTCAGACTGCACAGGGAGAGCCTGTCACCGATCACCCAAATGAAATAAAAATCCGTATCTGTTAGCGATGCAAAGTAAAGTAGTCATAGGTGAAGTGACCGGGCAAAAACAAGGATGGCAAAGAGCCACGGAAAGCAGATGGGCGCGGATGCTGGTGAAGGCTCTGTGGTCACTGCACCAGCTACCCTGGTGCATGTTTGGAGCTGTCTCTAACAGAAACTTAAACCAACGACCAGATGGATGTTACACACTCGCTGTCTACAAGCTGCCTGGAAGCAGCAAGGACCACCCTGCCTGGGTCCTTGTGTGACTATGAGAAGCAGAGGAGCAGAAGCCCAGGCTGGTGTGCGCCCCGGGGACCAGGGAGGAGGAGGAGACCTTCATTCACAGGGGTCTCGGAGGTCTCAGGTTGCTCTGTGGCTGCAGCTGCCCCTGCCTCGAATACAGTCTCCAAAGTCCGCTGTGAAGCAGAGGATGTGAATCAGGAACCGCCCACAGCATGGCAGGCGTGTAGCAGGTTGACTTGTGGACTCGAGGAACATTCCTGGAAGGACTCGGGCAAAGCAGGTAACCAGCTGCCTTGAGGGAGAAGGAGGACAAGGAGGCGACACAGGGAGACCTTTCGCCGTAATCCTTTACTGCAGTTTGAGTTTCTTTTTTCCGAACCCATGCCCAGGGGCTGAGGGACAAGGTCCGGGCTCTGGGGTCCATCCTCAGCACCCTCCCAAAACTCCTGTACATACGATGGGCTGGATTGAGGTCCCCTGGGGCAGCGGGGACGCCCTCACCCCCACTGCTCAGCGTGGCTCTGCCAGGGGACAGACCTTTCCAGGGCTAAGTAAAGCCGCACACAGGCACGCGGTGGGGCAGAAATTCAACCTGACTGGTGTCCCTGTGTGAAGACACAGAGGTGACACCAGCTGCAAGCCAAGCAGAGGCCTCAGGGGGCCCAGCCCTGCCCACCCTGACCTCAGACTCCAGGCCGCTTGGGGGCATCGCTGTCTGATTCTCAGCCACCTGCCCTGGGCTTTAGCTCCAGCAGCTCCAGCACACACAGGTGCACCAGCAATCCCGGCAGTCTGGGAAGCTGAGGCAGGAGAATCACATGCTCACTTTTAGGGGGGCAATTTAGAGACCTTAGTAGGATCCTGTTTCCTATAGAAATAAATACATAGGTAAGTAAATAGACAAAGGAAAGGGGAGGGGAGGAGAGAAGGCCGAAGAACCAGCAGGCGAGCTGCGGCTGTAGCTTAGTGCAAAGGACCAGGGTTCATTCCCCAGTACCTGAAAAGATAATTACAATATAAAAGTGCGTCTAACACACCATAGGTCCATATGATTCTTTCTAGGGTCGGGCTGGGAGGAACAGAGGTTCCTAAGTCTCCAACACCACAGCCTGGCCTGTTGGCCCAGCCGGTCTTGGGGCAGCTCCGTCGGCGGCGCGCGGGCGCCCTCCAGCGGCGGTGCTCAGAACAGGCCGCGGGAGGCCTGAGGTGCGGGACCCAGGCTTGCATCCAACAGGTGCAGGGCGCTCCTTGGGCCGCTTCCGGTGTCCGGGCTTGGAAGCTGTCGGGCTGTCCGCAGGATTCCAGGAGCTGCGCTCTCACACGTGACGCTTTGAGCTGACTGCTGGTAGCCAACGGCTCCTGTCCGCCTAGGCTACAGGTAAGACCCCAGGAAGCAAAAGTGGATCGGATGCACCGTGTGCTATCTGGTATCTGCTGCTGTTCACACTTACACTTTAAATCCTCCAAAGTCACGCTTCTGGAGAAATTGTGTTTTATTATTCTCAGTAGAACATGGTTATGATACCTCTCAGTGTTGGTGACATCTTTCTTTCTTTCTTTCTTTCTTTCAGTCCTGGATATTGAATCCAGGGCCTTTGTACTATGCTACACCCCCAGCCAGTCCTGTGTTAAATTTTTATTTTCAGACAGGGTCAAGTTGCCTAGGCTGGGTAAAAGCTTGCAACCCTCCTGCCTCAGCCTCCCAGAGTTCTGGGATTACAGGTGTGCACCACCAAGACTCACTCAGATCTGTGGCATTTTATCCAGTTAGGTGAGGAGGCCTGAGGAAGAAATCCTGCCCTCTGTGTCACAGTGCTAGGTTGCATTTCCTCATCTGTCCTTTCTAAATGGGGAAGCCATGCATTCCCAAGGGTTGGGAGCAGGGGCAATAAAAAACCCCTCCGAACAGTACTAAAGCATCATGGTGGAGACAGCTGGCTCAGTGTCACACCTGTTCCTCTGTTTCCCAGACTCCCTTGCGTTTGATGAGAGCCATGTGACCAGGTTTGTCGATAGGGAGTAAGCAGGGTGTTCTGGGGAGGACAGGTAGGAGCAAGAGCGTCCTCACCTTGCTGTTTCCCTACTCGGTTCCTACACAGCAAGGAGAACTATCCGCCCCACACAAGGTTTGCATGGCGGGAAAAGGCTTTCCTGGCTCCCAGGGATGCCAGGGTTTTGGTTCTACAGCGCACCAACCTCACCTGACTAGTTCAAGGCTGTGGTGACTGAGGGTCTCCCCTAAGACTCCTGTCCTCCTGCATGGAGTCTCCTTGCTCCCAAGTCCCCCTGCTTCTACGAGAGCTTGCAAAGTATCCACTTAGTTCTGGTGGCCTTGCTGTCCAGCTTTCCCTTGAAGGAAAGAAGGTGGAAGTTCCCATGGTTGGAAGCCATGACTCTGTCCCTGCTTCCTGTCAGAGCAGAGACAAGAAAATGGAGTGATTGGGGTACCAGGGTCACACAGCTGGCCAAATCTCAGCTCTTGGCCCCAGGCCCCTGGCTTCCCGGCTGGGCAAGGTGCAGCTGAGCCCTGCCATCCAGGGTCCTCTGGGCTGGGCAGTTGCTCAAGGAGCCTGGTTCTCTCTCACGGGTCACAGTGACAGCCCCCTGCCCCCATCCCAGGCCTCTTGCACTGTGGCAAGCAGGGTTCCCCAGCAGACAGGTAGAAAATGGTACAGTGCTTCCTGGCAGGCTGCTTTAGGGAGAGAACAGGCAAGAAGAAGGCCAGCCAGAAAGTGCGTGTGGGGTTTGCCCTTTGGATTCTCCTTCCCCTACTCCATGGCGCCAAACCTGCATTTAAAGCGTCCCCAAATTGACTTTTTTTCCAGCTGTGTTGTTGTTTACTTTTGATGAATACAGAACATAAAGATTTTCCTTAAAGTGAATTTTTATCTAATGAGGTCCTTTTATGAATTCAAAATAGCTTCACCCCATTATGTAAGTTACTTGTGCTGCTTACAACAATACGAAACAAACATACAACCCAAATCACAAGATAAAGAAAAAAATAAAAGTTCTCTCATAATCCTGTCACTCAAACATGAGCGCTGGGACCCTCATCTCGGCTGACTACTTTCGTACGCGTATAAAACCTGTGTTTGAGTCTTATCTTGAAGAGAGATAAGGTCAAATGAAATATTTTGATGTTAGCTTGTTTTTCTTTCAAAAGAAAAAAACATAACCTACTATACTGGATATGTTTCTAGCTTAACAACCATCAATCTAATCAGGTTTGGCTTGGTTTGATTTGATTTGGTTAATTTTGGAAGCCACCTAGTATTGTAGTACAGATATTTAAAAATTGTAAAAATCAATGCCTATTAGTGAACACTTCTCAACATTAAATCTTGATGAACATTTTTTCATTTTAGTTATATTGACCTGGTTTTTCTTTGAACTTGAACAAGAATACGTGAAAATAGGTATTTTTATTTCTTAGTGTGGTGGTGGTATTTTATTCTTAGTGTGGTGGGGGTTATCTCTTATTTTTTGTATCTTTTTTAAAAAAATTATTTGATAATTGTTCTTTCTTTTCTTTTTTCCAGTACTGGGGATTGAACCCAGACCGTACACGTGCTAGGCAAAAGTATTGCCACTGAGCTATAACCTCAGCTCAGCAACGCCTTCAAGCCACAGAAATAAAAACAGTCAGAGCAACTTTTAGTTAAACAGAAGCTTAGAAAGATCTGGACCTTTAAGAACTTTCTTCCAGTTGTTTTCATGGTAAATGTAAGTTTGTCCTTTGTATTGTGAATTTATCACACTCAACCAGTGGGAAAATTCCAGTTTGTAAAAGATACACAAGCAAAGATCATCAACATTTTCTCAAAAACTGACATAACAAGGGGATGGGGTTTGGATTTTTCCTACCTGTTTGTAATGTGTTTAATTGCTAAAACATCAAAATTTAAATTTATGGGAGGATTTTGAAATAAATAATATTTACTTTTTGCTTTCAAATAGCTGAGGATTGAACCCAGGCCTCCAATACTCGGGGCAGGCAATTAATACTCCTGAGCTATGCCCCCAGGCCCCCCCTCTTCCCTTTAGAGCTCAGTTTTTAAATTCTGCTCCTCATTTGAAAAATCAATTGTAAATGTAATGTTGAAAATCCAAGATAACATAATTAGTCGTTTTTCCTTTAATATTTAAGACAAATCTGGGTGCAAAAAAAAAAAATTTTAGGGATGAAACCAACGAGGGTTGCAGGAATGTCTCCAAACCTATATTTCCAGATGAATATTGTTGATTGTGGTTGTATATATGGTCTTTTCATACTTCGCAGAATTTTTTAAAAATTTGACATTAAGACTTGTAGTCTTTTTTTTTTCAAATCCATTTTCTTTCAAGGATGAAAAGGAAAAAGAAGAAGAAAACTACAACGAAATTTCAAAACACATTAATTGGGGGAGACTTGTACTCTTCTATATAAGTTTCTATGATCATAAGCTTTATAAGTGGTCCCCCCCTTATCTGTTATTTTACTTCAGCTAACAAAGTTCATGCTCAAAAAATGTATTTTAAATATGTAATAAAAAGAGAACAATTCCTTTTCTTAGGAAATGTTTGAAATTCTTGTCTAAAGCCATACCACCCTGCACATGCCTGATCTGGTCTGAAATATAATGTTAAGTGGGCAGGGAAAAGATATACAGTTGTACAAACAGAAAGATTATGTGAAAATTCGAAGGAAGAAATATAACAAAATTAACAAAAAATCAACTGCTCAGAGTTGTAGGATTTTTTTTTTTTTTTTGCTTGCTTGTTTTCCCCATTTTTGTGTATTCCAAGTGTTTTGTGATTTCATTTGCTTAGGAAAAGAAGTAAAATAAAATATACTTTTAGAATGAAATAATGTAAAATCTATTTCATGTTCGGAAAGATATTTTATTAAATTGTTTATGCTTGTAAAACTACCTTATGTTGATTGTACCAACACAGAACGCTCTAAAAATATATAAACAAGGTAAAAGTACTATAATCTCAAAATCTAGATACAGCCATCATTAATACCTTAATGTATTTACTTTTACTTTTCGAAATGAGTAACTGTCTGACATAATTGGAGCATGAGTATCTGCAGAGTTTTCTTTTTCTTTAAACTTTGCGAGCATTTTCTGCACTCTCACCTTTGCCGCGTGGTACGGTTGCCTAAGAATGTTCGGAGTGAGTATCTGGAGTATCTGATGGTGACAGGAGTCACCATCAGTCTGCCATTTGGTCACTTTAAGCTGCTTTTCTAGTCGATTTTTACCAAGCACACTGCTCTGTACATCATCATACATAAAATTTGCACATTTCTCTGATGGTTTACTTGAGATGAAATACTAGAAATAAAATGACCAGGTCAAAGTGTACAATATAATTAAAGTATCTTTCCTAACTTTTTGAACCACACGACCAACAGTTAGCTTGAATGTATGTACCTGTGGACAATGAAAGCTTCGTTTAATCCTAAGAGAAAGCAAAAAATAGTTTTGACATATTTTAAAGGTTAAAAAAAAAGCATCTCATTGCCTATCTGGGGGTTCCTGTGACTGCTGATGAGGGTGTCCGCATGTCCTCTGTCAGATACTTGTTGCTCTCTCCCGTGAATTACGTTTGTTCACATCTTTGGTCCTTTCTATATCACTGTTATGATATATATACTTCCTATCCATTTTAATAAGTTCTTTATAGACAAAAAATACGACTCCTTCATTCATAATGTTTATGACAAGCATTTCTCTATATTGTTCTTTGGTTTTTATTTATCTTTTGTTCCCACTGTGGCATGCAGAAATTTGTATTTTCACATGTTCAAATCAGTTTTTTCAGTTGTGATTTCCTCCATGTCTTATGTGTTCAAAAGCACACCTCTTATGCACCTGAGTGTCCCATCTAGATTTTAATGTCTTTTTATTAAACAATTGACGCTTTAATTCACCTGGATTCTTTTGAGGGGGGCAGGGTCTCACTGTGTAGTCCAGGTTGGCTTTGAACTTGAGGTGATCCTCCTGCCTCAGTCTCCAGTGCTAGGATCACAGACGTAGGCTACCATGCCTGGCACATCTGGAATTATTTTTGATGAATGGTGTAAACTATAAATGGAATTGGACCTTTCTGTTATTGTTAACAGCTTAATCATACCAATGAAACTGAGAATTTAGACACATTTTTTTCCAGATCTCAGGAATATTGCTTGGTGCTGATTTGTAGTCTTCTCACCCAGGATCCTGATGTACTGATCTCTAGTTTGTTTCACACGGGTCCTGTTTGAATTGTTAGAAATCGTTATTCCTAAGGAATTTCTGACTGCTGTAAAGCAATATCCCATCACCATCCTGCACAGGCAACTAGTAATCATTGTTGGAACAGCAGAAAGCAAGCGATTTTGTCTTAGTACATACCTATGTTGCTATTTGCTGGACTCTTAGGAATTCTGAGGTTTCAAATAATTTTTTGTGGGTGGCATGACACTTGGAAATAGTGATACTTTTTCTCTTCTTTATAATGCTTACATTTCTTGTGTGTCATGTTACTGCATGATCTGGGTCTTGCAGAAAAATACCCAGTTAGCATATATGTTATAAAGGCATTCTTGTTTTATTCTTCATTTGAAAGGGAGTATTTTTGGTGTTTCACATGTACGTTTTGTTGTCGGTAGTTTCAAATAGCTTGTTCAAAATCTTGTTCAGAAATTATCTCTCATGGAGATGACCTAGGAGAGCTAAAACCAACTCCTATGGATTTTTGTTGTTGTTTTGTTAGGAATGGAGGCCTCCAGTTGGAATACCTGGGATGGGGGAGGGGATCAAACCGCTCTAAAGTTTAATTCTTATGCAGCATGAATCACCTTGTATTTGCTTTAAATTCACAGAGCGACAGCCAACATTCGGGGCTGAGGGTTTAGCTCAGTGGTAGAACGCTTGTCTAACAAGCTGGAAGCCCTGGGTTCGGTCCTTAGCACCAAAAAATAAAAAACAAAAAATCCACAAAAAAAAAAAATACAAAAAAGACCAAAAAAAAACAAGGTAACTGCGCACACAAACAACCTTTTGTATTTCACTTTACGAAGAACTCTTAGCATATCAAGAGCTGATAGCCACACTTAATATTTATTATCTGTTTTGTTTTGGATGTCCCTGTGCTAATCAGCCCCTCCTCCTTGGTCACATCCAGCCGCTTGCTGCAGTCCTGCGGTGTGGTCGCAGGGACGCGGGCCCTCACGCTGCCCGCACCGCGCCCAGCCCCTCTGCATTCCGCCGCGGGCTCCCCTGGACCGCGCGACCCGCTCTGCACCGCGCCCTGCAGCCCGGAGTCACCCTTCCTCCACTTCCCCCAAATCCCACCGGCAGAGCTGCTGGGCCCCGAGCCTCCTGAGGAGCCGGTTTTTTGATAACTTTTCCATTTCTTTCCGTACCACGTTTAACAATTCACTCACATCTGCCTGGCTTTTCAAAAACTAAAATCTGGGCCAGCAGCCCCCAACTCGGACAACTGGAAGGTCTGGGCGGTGACAGACCCGCCCCGTGGTCGAGCAGAGGGGGAGGAGAAAAGAAACGGGCGGGGCTTCATTGACGCCCGGCCCCGCCCACTCCGCAGTTGAGCTTGGATCCTGGATTCTTGTTGGACCCTCTTGCATGCCGTCCTTTCCCGGCGGGCTCCGCGCGGCTGCTTCCGGAAGTAGACTTCCCTTCCTCGGAAGCGAGACGTTTGTTCTCACCCTTACGGACTGGGGACTTCAGCTCTACGAGTTAGGATCCCCGAAAGGGAGCGGGGAGGACCTGGATACCGCAATGGCCGAGAGTCAGGACATATTTGACGCCATCGTGATGGCGGATGAAAGGTGGGTGGCGAGGCTGGGCTGCGGCTCCGGGAGTTCTAGCGTTGGTCTTCTCGGCTGATGGGCTGCGGGCTAGGGTACTCGCGTGAGCCTGGCGCCCTGCGGGCTCGTGAGTTGGGTACGCGCTGTGTGGTCCTGAAAGCAAGTATGGGACCGAGATGCTAATGATTTTGGCTTGCTCCTCGCACGCCCAGACCCGCCACGCGCCCAGCTGCTCGGGACCCGCCTCTCCCGTCACTCGCTGCCTTCAGCATCTGCTCGGCTCGAGGACTGCGTTCCTCCAGGAACGCCCCCTCCTCTAGTGGCACAGGCCTTTGCCATCTGGGAGCTGCTACTTTTCTTGTTTCTTAATTGCCAGGCATACAGCAGTATTCATGGACCTGTTGATCAATATGTCAGGCGGCATCGCTTTGTTTCCAGAGCCCCTGGGGAGCTCCCAGGGATGCAACAGGGCGGAGTTGTGAGTTTTGGCCTTTTGGCTGTCTTCGGCCCGGCCCACTGGCGACATCGGTAGTATGTCAGTTAACACAGCCAGTGAACATTAAACACTCCGTCCCTTACATTTGTTCGGGACTAACTTTTGAAAGAGAACCCAGCTGAGTAGTTTTTCTCAGCTGTTTTAGCCCAGTCTAGGCAATGGATCTTGTGCTATTTGTTTTACGGACAAGAGGGCACGGCCACTCCACGGCCATTTGATGAATAAGTGCGGAGCTGTACACTCATGGTTGCCCCAAAACACCATCTTTCTGACTGCCAGTTAAAGCACTACCAGTGCCACCATTGAGTGCTTAAAGTTAGTCTTTATTACATTCTTTTATGATGATGTAATGGCATTTCTCCCTGTTATTCTACTGCGTTGTGATGAAAAGACCAGAATGTATTTCAGAGATTTTTGGAGACAACTGGTGCAAGTTAGTGTTGCTTGTAGACTCAGAGCTTTGGTTCCCTCTCTATGTGGCTTCAGACCAGAATCACCTAGGAGATTTGAAAAGCTGATTCCCGGACTTTACTCCGGATTTTTGTTTTTCTTTCTCGCTCTCTCTCTCTCTCTTTTTTTTTTTTTTTTGGTACTAGGGATGTAATTGAAGACCTTCACTTACCAGACAAGCACTTGAGGCACTGAGCTAAATCCCTGGCCCTACTCCAGATTTCTTGACTATTAGGCTTTGGTGTTTATAACTTAAAATTTCCATTGTGTGTTTCTGACCCCTTACCAGTTTGGAGAATCACTCACTCATTTAGTGCACCTTCCTCCTGTAATGGGGGGAGGGGAGCTGGCCTCATACAGTACCATAACTGGCCAGAGAAGACCCTCAGGACAGGGGAGAGCTGGGACCAAAACCTGCACCAGTGGACTTGCATTTTAGACCTTTTCTGCGCTATTTTGTCTTATCCTGTGGGGTCTAGATAATACAAGACAGGAAAGATACTTCCAGCAAAGTTTTGTTTCCTGTTTGATGAAGTGTGCTTCTTCTCCGTCACAGGTTCCATGGGGAAGGTTACCGCGAAGGCTATGAAGAAGGCAGTAGTTTGGGTATAATTGAAGGAAGACAATATGGTACCTTACATGGAGCCAAAATTGGATCTGAGGTACATGATGACCCTCGTTTGGAAGCACCCTTTTCCTTTGCAGTTTGTGGTTTACTTCGATGTTCAGTGAGCTCAATCCAGAGCGTCAAGCCTAGTAGCATAGCAAGGCCTTTTGTTGGGTTACTGGACTGGACAGAATGTTGATGGAGAGGTATTAGTACAGAACTGATTGCACATTGTTGTGGGGAGATAATTAAATGACACAGCTAGGGGATGAGAGAGCAAGTCTTTGATCACCTCAACTTACATTGGTGTGTCATGGTGCTTTCTAGTATCTTCAGCCTCAGAGTGAGTGCCTGGGTTTACAGAGAAAATTCTACTTGAGAGGCTAAGGCAGGGAGATTGTTATGAGTTCAAGGACAGCCCGGGCTACATAGTGAGTTTAAAGCCAACCTGAACTGCATAACAAGACCCTGTCTCACAAAACAAGCAAAAAATTCCATAAAATTCCTACTTCTTTTTCTCTCGTCCTTTGTCCTAGATTGGCCCTCTCTTATAGCTAGATACCTGGCCCTAAATGGCAGAGCATGAGGTGAGGCGGTCAGGACAGTGTCAGATATATCATGCCACAAAGCAGTTACCCACAGCACAGGGGCTTAGAGCACACATTTGTGTTTCCCCTGCAGCCTTTCTGAGTGGAGGGAATTCAGCAGCCTCCTGGCTGAGGGGTTCTGGGTCAGGGTCTCAGGAAACTACAGCCAGCGTGTCAGCCAGGGCTATGGTCTCCTGTGAGTGAGCCCCACATGGCTCACTCAGGTGACGGTGGGCATGGACCTTCCTCTTGTGTGCTTAGTTGTCTTGACACAAGAGTGTGATCCCCAAGAGCAAGCAGAAGTGACATTGGCCTTTTAAGTGAGGCCTCAGAAGTCAGCGCTCCTTTCTCTGGGTTCTGTTGGTGACCCAGGCCACCTCCGTGGCAGCCAAGGGGATTGCTCAGGGCGTGGAGACAGGAGTAAGCATCGAGGAGGCCATCTTGGTGGCTGATGACTTAACCGTATAACTTCCATTGTCCAAAGTTCGGTAGGTCCTTCTAGAACAGTAATGGAAAAGAGGCATGGCTGCTCTTGCTTGTGCCTCACTTTTTGAGTGTTTGTCATTAGAAAGTATAGCTAGTTGTTTGTTAACCTCACTCTTCAATCTTCTTTAATTGGCAGATCGGATGCTATCAAGGTTTTGCTCTCGTGTGGAAGTGCCTTCTGCATGCTTGTGCCAGTGAGAAAGACAGGTGATGTTGGAGCTATCCTTTCTTCCTTCTTCCCCAGTGCATGGGCCAAGAGGAGCTCTGAGTTCATAGCTACTCCCAGTGACCTTACACATTATTCTGTTTCAGTTTCCTCATCTGTAAAATGCAGAAAATAATAATGTCAAATCTGGATATTGTTAGGAAAGTTAAAGGAAATAATAGACAGTGCTGGGCACATTTTGGACATCTGATGAACACTGGTCACTGTTACTTCTCACAGGGGTTCTTGTTTTCCCTGCCTTGTCCCTGGAATTCTTATAGCACTGAGGGGCTTTTGGACACTGTGGCAGTAAAGTGATACTAAGTGACTTCTGTCTTACTCATCCCTCCCCTGAGCTGCTGCTGAACAGATTGCAGGGGTCTGTGAGGTTTCAAAAGTGCTGACCACACTGTCAGCAGCTTTTCGTTGGCCAGCCAGGAGGCCTTCCAATATGTGTGACTCATTTTTTGATCCTTGGAAGCTCTATGCAAATGTTAGCTGCCATGTGAATTACTTTTCTGCATTCATGAACCATCCTGCCAAGTTCTGCCTGCCCGCCTGCCCGCCTGCCTTCCTGTCCATGGGAGCCTGTCTCACTGGTTTTCATTCTTAGGCTGGAAACAATCCCTTAAGTAGCAGGTGTGTGCGGTTGGGCGACTCTGCTGGTCGCAGGAGAAGCTGGATTTAAGGCTGGCCCTGTGTAGCACTCTGGCACCTGGTGCCTGGCGCAGCATGGCAGGGAAGGTGGCACGATTTGCCCTTTTATTTGAGGTATTTTGAATTTCTACAGCCTGGGTCGTACCCATGTTCAAAAGTAAAGACGAGAATGCTGTGACAGTATGACGCTGCCAGTGTTGCCTGCAGTCTGGCTTGTCCATGTGACCTGCCTGCTCTGTCTGTCTGAGCAGATGCTTGGGTTAACCTAGGGTATACTGCGAAGGGTTTGGCTGAGGCCTCAGCAGGGACAGGACTGCTGGCAGTGAGGTGCGCTAGTTGTTGGCGGCCTGTGCTGCCACCGGGTGGCAGTCACAGCTGGGCTTGGCTCTCCAGTAGGTCCAGAAAGGACAGAAGCCTGAATGGCACTGTTGGGGAGCTCTCCAGCAGTCTCCCCTTCTCCCCACTATCAGAGTCTGTGGCACAGGGCAGGCAGTGAGCAGCCCTGCCCCAGAGCAAGGGTCTCCTAATATCTTCAAGTGGCACACGCAGTCTGTCGGATAGAGAAGGAGCCCCTTCAGGATGGCCCACTTGTGTGCCACCATGCCACCTGTCAGGGCCCAGAGGGCTCTGGAACCTAAAGCCTCCATGTTCACAGACGTTTGGATTTTCTAAGTCAATACAATTTTTTTTTAGATCAAACCCAGGACCTCACCCATGCTAAGTGTGCACCCTGCCACTGAGCTCTGCCCCCAGCCTAGTAGGATTATTTTTGAAAAGTGAAGGGTGAAGAGAAAATGTTCGACTTTGCCATTTTTTAGATAAGGATATTAAAGGGCAAACAGCTGCCACGTGTGGTGTCTGCCCTAACGGAGTGGGATTTTAGCACCTAAGGAGCCATAAAGAGCTGTCACCAAGCAAAGGTGGCATTTCCAGCCGAGTGCTGGGGCTTCTTGGTAAACTCTTGACATGCTGCTGCTGCTTCTCAGCAGTGATGGTGCTGTCTACACACGATGCTGGCAGTGCTAAGGCCTGCACTACTGCCTCTGGGCACGCGGGGCTCTGCCTGCCTGGTTGGGTGTGTCTGTGGGCACCTCTGGCCAGGAAGAAGCCCTGCCTGGGAGGGTGGCAGCAGGCAGTGGTCTCTGTGGCCTGTCTGAACGCAGCCCTCATCCCGGCATCTGCCTGCAGTCCTCTAGGAGCTGGGTGCTTTGCTGCTTTTACCGACTTCCTTAGGCTGTTGCCAAAGAGGACAGGGAGAGCCATGGAGGCCTGACAACCCATCTTGCCATGGGCAGATTTACTCATCTGTGTGTTTAAATCCACCCTGTTGGGAAGCACTCGGGAGGTCATGGTTGCTTTGAATTGCCATCAGTCAAATACTACCATACCTCTTGGATATGCCTTCGGGGGACAGGTGGTCCAGGACAAGAGTGCTCCCTGGGTCACCGGTGCCTTGAAAAGCCCCAGGCCACACAAATAGGATATTTTTAAGGCTCCCAGGTGAGAGCCCTATCTCCAGGATCCATGGAAGCAAGGGGAGTCACATTTTTGAGTAGCTGCTCCACACCAGAGTGTAGACTTCACGCGGACGGTGTGGTCCTCTTGGAAGTCAGCAGAGTCGCTGCTTCCCAGTTTTGCAGATGAGGACACTGGGGTTCAGAGGAGTGAAATGACTGAGTGTCTGGAGACGCGTCCAGAGCCACCCACCTCCTGAGCGGGTGCCCTTCTTCAGCCTCCCCACAAGCTCCTGGTCTTCCTGGCAAGGGGAACAGGGCTGTGCCACCAGGGCGTGGTGCTGCCCTCACAGGGAGGGGCCTGGTTACCTGCAGCTGAACCCCTAAAGGCTGCACGTGCACGCTGCCCTCCTCCTGGAAAACCCCCAGAGCAGAGTAGGCCTGTTGGTGCCCCAGCTGTTGGTTTTCTCCACGGGCTCTGTGTAGAGTTTCGGTGTCTGTGACCAAGACAGCCTTGCAGGTTGCCCCAGCCACTCACTCCGAGCAGGCACGGAGGGAGGCACATCTGGGTGCCATGTGCCTGTGTGCCGTGAAGCGCGAGGTGTGGGCAAAGGCCTGTTGCTAGGAAAATAAATATTATTTAGCTTAATGAGAACATTAATCCTCGGGCTCCAAACTGGGGCATTCGTAGCACACCCATTGCTTTCAAGTGATCATCGTGGTTATTACACAAGCCGAGCTCGTGGTGTACAAAGGACCGAGGGCCTTTATTCTGTGCTTTGCTGCAGGAAGATGAAGGTCTTGGAGTCACTGATTGGAATGATTCAGAGGTTCCCCTACGATGACCCTACTTACGACAAGCTCCACGAAGACTTAGACAGAATTAGAGGAAAATTTAGACAGGTTTGTTCTCTGCCTGTGTCCTTCTGCCTTCCGCGGGGTGGCTGGCACAGGCCCTGGGGGTCTGCTTTGTGCCGGCTTTGGCCGCACACCCTGTGAATAGTCCTAGGAGCAAATCGTTTCTGTCTCTGTGCAGGACAACTGAGGATGGTTGGGGGGACAGGTGTTAGGACTTAACTAAGGTCTGGTGACAAGAAAAGCTGCAGTCACAAGAGGGTTATGTTCTCATTAGTGAGCAGAAATGAGCAAGATTTTAAAACGCCATCTTTTTCCTTTTGTGTTTTCAGTTTTGTTCGTTACTCAATGTTCAGCCAGACTTTAAAATTAGTGCGGAAGGTCCTGGACTTTCATTCTGAGGATGACAGATGAACAAAGACGAAACATCAAGGAACAGATGTCTGCATATTAAGTGTTCAAAAATGTCATTAAAGGCAAAACAATGACAGGGTATTCATTGTTCCGGAGGGAGGGTCCCGTTTGGCCTCCTTCCCCGAGGTTTTCTGCCTGGGTTGCTCCAGTGCTCTGGGCCCTGTCTGCCGTGCCGTCTGAGGGAGCCCTGCAGATCCCTCGAGAGGCTGCCCACTGCTTGCTGTTCTAGAGTTGCCAGCTTCACGGATGCTTTAGCCAGGCAGGCCTGTTAGGTGCCGCCCTGGGTAGGATTGACCCAGGCCTGGGCGCAAAGAAGTTTTTTGTTGTTAAGTAGGGTTGAGCCAGGTGTGGTCCACACCTGCAGTCCCAGCATGGGGGAGGCAGAAGCAAGAGGATTGGTGTGAGATCAAGGCCAGCCTGAACTACATAGTGAGACCCTGCCTCAAAAGAAAAAGAAAAAAGAAGAGTGTTCACTGGGTATAGTGGTGCACGCCTATAGTCCCAGCACTCCGCAGGGTTGAAGCATGAGGATTGGAAGTTTGCCTGGGTAATTTAGCAACTTAGCAAAAATTCGAGAAGGGTTAGGGAGATAGCTCAGTGCAAAGGCCCCATGTTCAGTCCCAAGTAGTGTAGGGGGAGGAGAGACAGGGTAGATGTGAAGTAGGTTAATGGGAAGACTTGACTGGTACTTTGACATTTGTTGAGCCTTCTGAGCACCATGCAGAACGTCGGTCCTTCCTAGGTTTGTTCATTGCTTTGGTGGCCCAGGCGGTAGGTGGTTTTCCCTTTAGAGATGAGCAGACAGACCAGATAGGGATTGCGTGGTCCGAGAGCCCAGCAACCGAGCAAGGGCCTTCTCAGCACCACAGAGCACCGGAGCTCTGCCTTCTCCTGCACTGCTGCTGCAGGCGGCACAGGGCCTGCTGCCCCCATGGAGCTCTGGGGCTCCCGGGCCCCCTTTGCCTGGACATCTGAGGGAGAGGAAGAGATGCCAGCACCAGCCCAGAGGAGCCTGATGTTTCCTTCCCACCGTCCCCAGAGGCAGGATGAACTTGGCAGCATCAGGAGTGCTGGGCCAGGGGGCCTTGACTATTTCCCTCACGGGAGTTTGGTATTTTCCAAGTTACCTGTTTTGATAATGTATTGTTTCTCTAATTGGAAAAATAAATAAGTGGCGTATATTGTCTGGCACCATTTCTGTCAGGTCTGCAGTCCTTTTCTCTCCCAGCTGAGCTGTAGAAGGGGGCAGGGTCTGGTACCCTGTCTAGCACCCTCCCAGCCACTGCGTGCTTCGTGTGGAGTGTTGGGGTCCAGGTTCAGAGGAGCAGTGGTCTGGCCGACCCAGGTGGCTGCAATCACATCCTGGCCATGTGTCTGGTAACCAGGGAGAAGTAGTCACTGTGAGAGGATGAAATGGTCCCTGCCTGCCTGGGAAATGTCCACCCTGCTGGCCACCTCAGCTCTCCCACCCCAGGGGTCTGAGCAGCAGGATGCTTCCTCCTCTTCTGTCACACAGAGTCTCGACATCTGATCATCTTCCTCAGGTTTCTGTGTGCTGACTGGGACCTTTGTCTACCTGGTTCTTCCTGGAGCACCGACCCAGGTCCCAGGATCCTTTTGGAACTTGGGGACCTGGGATCCATACACACAGCTGCTGAACAGTCCCTCAGCCCTGGTGGCACCACTTCTAGTGCTTGGGTCAGGAACCAGTGCCCATCCTCTTGTACCTCGTGAGACAGGAGTGGCATCTGCTGGGAAAGGACCTCATTCCTAAGAGCTGCTGCCTCTTGCACATCATCCCAGTGGGACGCACGTCCCATCAGGATGTGACACTTAAACTACCAGGGGCACCTTGCAGGCAGATCCTACATAAGCCACACCTGAGCGCACAGCAGGACACTTGGAGGAACCAGGGTCCTTGCTGTCACCAGTCACCACTGAGCTGCTGAGCGGACCAGCTGTGCTGCAGACTTTGTGTGCCTCAGTGTCCCAGCTGTCCAAGGCTGTTGAGTTCGTTGTCATTGTTTTCGGACAGAAATATTCTGCCTGCTCCCTCATCCTGCCCAAACCCATCCCACCCAGCTGGTTCTCTTGGACAAAGACCTTTGTCTGCACTGACAGGATTTGTGAGCCTCCGAGTGGGATTTCACCCCTCCTTGTAGGTTCCTAAGGCGTGACCTACTCCCTCCTCTCAGAGCTTCGGCGGCTTTTGTGCCATTGTGTAGTTTCCTGGGGCCACCGTGGCAGAGTCCGCCGGTGGGCAGCTTGGATATCAGACATTCATAGCTCACATCCTAGGGGCTGGAAGTTGAAGATTTAGGTGTCTTCTCTTGAGGTCTCTCCCCTTGGCTTGCAGATGGCGTCTCCTCCCTGTATCCTTGTGGGGTCGTCCTTGCATGTGCCTATGTTCCCAACTCTTCCATAAGGGCCCCAGTGAAATTGGATCAGGGGCCACCCTAGTGGCCTCATTTTAACATAAACACCTCTACAAGGCTCCACATGGTTACATTCTAAAGTGCTGGGATTTAGGGGCTCAGCATATAAATTTTCGGGGACAGCCTGTTAACCTGGGCCTTGATAAGAACACAAAGCATTTTGTATAGATGGTGAAGTCAGTTCATTTGGATTTTCTGGTCTATTAGCAGTTAGATGGAAGCATGATGAATCAATCCTCCACCAAGCCTTCCTCTCAGAATTACTCTCTAATCACTGTGTAGTTAATTAATGACCAAATTGTCATGCTAAATCAAGGCCACTTTGCACTTTTTCTTTATTTCACATTCACACCTTAACACTTTTCCTTCACC
>PVJX010036036.1:0-17833 GCA_004027295.1 Dolichotis patagonum | reverse complement strand
TCCTTAGCAACATGGAGGCCCCAAGCTCCTCCAACCATATGCACAGTCGAGTACATTCCAGGAAGCCAGCGTGATTAGTTCATTCTGGAGATTAAGGAGCACATGTCTTTCCCTCTGGAGCCAGGAAGCAATGCTTGATGGAAGGACCAGAGCTTCTCCAGGAGAACCAATGGCTCAAACAGCAACACGTAGGAGAACCTACAATGCCTCAATGCCTCAAGGCTTCAATGTCTTCTCCATGTCTCTTTTTATGCTAGCAATTTTCCTCAGGTAAACATATACACTCAGTGCTCTGCTGATTTAATACTGCTAGCATTAAGTTGACCACCAGTTTTTAATCTATAACAAGATCTAACGCCACTGATGAAGCTCTTTAATGAAACTTAAAGGGAAGCCCTCCCTGAGAATGCACAGGCTGCTGGGGGACAGATGCCAGCCTTTTCTCATGAGTCAGTGCCATTTTCAGGCTGTAGGGGAACAGAGCAAGAAGTCAACAAGAAGCAAGCCCTCCCTGTGAATTAGCTCCATGTGCAGGCAGCTTAGGGGAGAGTCAGATGCCAGCCCCTTCTGGGGGGAAACAGGAAGAGCCAAACCACCACCACCACCACCATCGTAAGTGACCAGCTGGTCTGGAGAAACAAAGGCTGTGATGATAGCTATTGAGGTGGAATACAATTTAATGCTTGTAGTGTTTAGTGTTTCACTGACTTTGCAGGTCTAAAGCTAGTGGTCTGATCATCTATTGAGGATGGCAATATGGAGTATAGCATCTATGGGGGTTCTCCTTCTGAGGGTAGTGGTCATTAGTGATTCCCTGTTGTCTTGTTTTGAAGTCCTGTATCATCTTCATTGTTTTGTTGGGTTGGGTTTTATACTGGTTTTTTTTGGTTTGATTTTATTGTACCCAATGGCGTGGGCAGCTATTTCAAAGATGACATGATATATTATGGTAGACATTTTGGATTATCTTGTTTTGAAGTTCTTTATTGCATTCATTGTTTGGTTTTTATTGGTTCTATTCTGTTATGTTTTGCTTGATTTTTACTATGTCTGAAGGTATCTGCAACTATTTTGAAGATAGCAGGAGGCATACTGTTAACCATTGTTGATTTCCAATTGTTTTGAAGTCCTGTGTCACTTACTCTGTTTTGTTTTGATTGGCTTTGTTCTGTTTTAGTTTGATTGGTTTTATTCTCTTTAAAATTAAAAAGAGAGAGAGAGGACCCAATCAAAAAAAGAACACGAGGCCAATTTCCCTAATGAATAGAGACATGAAAATCCTCAATAAGATACTGACAAACAGGATGTAGCAAATCAAGACTATTATGCTATTTAATCTCCACCAAGTAGGATTCTTCCCAAGGATGCAAGAATGGTTCAACAGTCAAAGGCAAAATCACATGATCATCTCA
This sequence comes from Dolichotis patagonum, assembly GCA_004027295.1. Classification (NCBI taxonomy): domain Eukaryota; kingdom Metazoa; phylum Chordata; class Mammalia; order Rodentia; family Caviidae; genus Dolichotis; species Dolichotis patagonum. Next base: position 16,421 of record PVJX010036036.1, on the reverse strand, counting down.
ATAGATGCAGAAAAAGCATTTGACCAACTCCAATATCCATTCATGATACATGATCTTTATCTCAATCTGATAAAATCCATCTATAAAAATCCAATATCCAATATCACATTAAATGGACAAAAAGTGAAACTTTCACTCTAAAGTCAAAAACAAGGGAAGGATGTCCACTATCATCATGCCATTTCAATATACTTCTGTAAACAATAGCTAGAGCAATTAGGCAAGAGAAAAAAATAAAAGGAATAAAAATAAGAAAGGGATAATTTAAATTATCATTATTTGAAGATCACATGATATACTACATAGAAGACCCCCAAAAATTTCTAGATTTAATAACAAAATTCATCTACATATCTGAATACAAAGTCAACACTCAAAAATAAATAATAGTAGTGTACACAAATAACAAACTCACCAAGAGAGAATTAGGGAAATGACACTTTTCACAATAGCATTAAAAAAATGAATTCATTAGGAATCTATTTAACACAGAAAGTAAAAATCTTTGTATAATGAAAACTACAGTACTCTGAAAAGGAAGATGAAAGAGGATATAAGAAATGGAAAGATACCCCTTGGTCTTCAGCAGGAAGAACCTACATAGTGAAAATGGCTCTATTTCTAAAATTGTTGTACAGATTTAAAGCAATCCCAACTCAAATGCTATTAGTATATCTCACAAAACTAGAGAAAATTCATTTCTAATTTTCACTCCCTAAAATTCATTCCCTAAAATTCATTTGGAACCTGAAGAGAACTAGAATAGCAAAAATAATTCTGTGCAACAAATGCAAGGTAGGGGACATCATAATCCCTGATTTGAAATTGTACTACAGAGCTATTTTGATAAAAACAGCATGGTACTGGCAAAAAATCCATTAGATATTAGGATCAATGGGACAGATTAGAAGATGCAGAAACAACTGCAAACACTAGGCCACTTTATCTTTGATGAAGGGGCCAAATACCTTCACTGGAAAAAAGATAGCTTCTTTAATAAATTGTGCTGTAAATATTGGTTTTCCACATATCAAAAACTAAAGCTAGACCCATGGCTCTCATGCACTAAACTAAAATAAAAATGTATCTAATTTCCAAATATGAATATAGAAACATTAAATCTGCTGGAAGAGGAATAGGTAGAACTTCTGACTGAGGAATAGATGTAGGCAAAAATTTCATGAGCATAGGAATTGCTTAGGAAATATGACAAAGAATCAACAACTGACATCTCATTTTATTAAAAAAAAAGCTTTAGGACACCAAAAGGAATCACCCACAGAGTGAAAAGACAACCCACAGAGTGGGAAAGCATTTTAGCCAGTTTTTCCTCAAAGGACTAACATCTGCAACATATAAAGAACTGGAAAAACTCAGAGTCCCCAAATTTAAATAATCAATTAAAAAATGAGCATCTGAGATGGATATACAATTCTCAAATTAGTAAGTACAAACAGCAAATAAATACATGAAAAAAATTTCAACATCACTGGTCATTTGAAAAATGCAAATTAAAACATCTTTGAGATACCATCTCACTCCAGAAAGAATGTATATTATCAAGAAATCAACAAATAACAAATGCTGGTGGGGATTTTTGGGGAAAAAATCCTTTTCCACTGTTGGTGGGAGTGTAGACTGGTACAACCACTGGCGAAATCAGTGTGGAGATTCCTCAACAAACTAGGACTAGAGGGCCCATTTCAACCTGTTATTCCCTTCCATGGTATCTTCCTGAAAGAATTAAAAGCATCATATCACAGCAATATATGCATACCCATATTTATAGCAGCAGATTTGGTAATAGTTAAATCTTGAAAATAACCTAAATGCCTATCAACCAATGATAAAGATGTGAGGTTTTTTTTATGTACAAAAGAGTACATAAGAGTACAAAAGAGTATTCATATACAATGAAGAAAAAATTTGAGATATTTCTAGATAAATGCATGCACCTTGAAGCCATGCTTTTAAGTGAAATAAATCAGACACACATGTGTAAATATCACATTGTTTCTCTAGTGTGAAAAATTGAAAATAACATATAAATAAGGACCAAAATGTATAATAGATATTTTGAAATAGAAAGAAATTGTTCAAAAGGTAGGACAAACTAGAGAGGCACAAGGGGGAAAGGAAGAAAAGGCAAAGAAAAAAATGAGAAAAGGTATAAAATGTAATCAAAGTTTTGTAAATAAGAAGGGTAAGAGGGGTTGAAAGGAGTGGAAGAGAATGAGGAAAAAAGAGAGGTCGAGCTATTATCATCTATAGGTTAAAGTCCCTATGGTGAATGTGATTGTTATGTATACCTAAATTGTACCAATAAATTTAATTTTAAAAATAATTTTCTTTAAACCAAATCTAACTTTTTAAGGAAATATTATCTTTTGTGAGCATATAGATTAGGGACTTTTAGCTGAATGATGACTGGAGTGACCGTGACAGCCCTCTGCTATCTTACCATGCTTGAAAATATTCTCTCCACAGAGACATCAGATTCCATGGGATCAGGCTGGTTTGGACCCAGGAAACTAGAACATTGGTTGCCAGAGGTTTGAGTATCAGAATGGCTCTGAGGAGGAAGAGGATATCTCTTCCAGTTATTGGTATGGGGCAATCTGGTATCACCATAAATGCATTTTGAAAGAGTAAATCTTCTAAATGGCAGTTCAGAGTGAGTAAAGAAATCTGTCCTTGCTAGGCATGATGGTGCACACCTATAATCCCAGCACTCAGGAGGCTGGCGCAAGAGGATTACTGTGAGTTTGAGGATAGCCTGGGTTCAGTTCTAGTCTAACCTGAACTACATAGGAAGACCCTGTCTCACAAAAACAAAGACTGTCCAGTTAACTTCCTCAAGTCCACAGCAACTTTAGAATGGATGAAAACTCACCAGAATAAGAAACTAGAGCTGAATATGTTACCTTAGTATCACAGAGAAGTGTATTTTTTCTGCTACATCTACAGTTATATAAGGTTTCTGTGAATTAATTGCAGTATGCTTGTGTGGAACCCTGGCAGGCTGCCTCAGGAACCATCACCACTCACTATCTGGGCCTTCTTCCTTGGCCACCTTGGTGAGAAATTACCTCATTCCTCTCTGGAAATGAGGGCAATCCCTCTGCCAAAACCAAAGATTTTCTTTAATGATTTGACATGTCTGACAAGGGCTAGGTGGCTTCCAAGGGAATTCATTTATGAAGTACCCCATTTGTTTGCACTTGAAGCAATATGACTTGCTTTTATCACTCTTTGGATTACCTCATATTCCTCTAGTGCTGCAATCTTTGTCATGAGTCTTATCAAATAGGGTGAGCATGGCTGTATCCTCTCTCTCTCTCTCTCTTTGTCTCTCTCTCTCTCTGTCTTTAATCTAGTTTTTTTTTTTGAGACAAGGTCTCATTCCATAGTTCAGGCTAGTCTTGAACTCATTGTGTGATCTAGGCTGACCTCAAACTCATGGCAATCCTCCTGCCTCATCTTCTTGAAAGCTGGAATTACACATGTGTGCCACCATCCACTATGCTTGGCTCTTTATCCATTTGGTATTTGTCTTCTACTTTTTTATGGCTATTGAACACCAAACAAGCTTTATTGGCTAATTGGTTTATTTTAGTTTGTGGGCCCAGTTGGAGGTTTTGGGGTTCTTTCCTACTGTCTGGAGCTGACCAAATAATAAAGTACCATCTTATGACAATCTGACCTCTTCTAAAAACTCAGAGTTTAAGTGTATGAATCTGGGACCCTGTGGTAGGTAGACCCAGACCTAGTAGGGTGTGGACTCAGGAGATGGTCTTTGCCTTCTGAGGATACTGACTGAACAGTTTGTTCAGGAGGTAAACTGTGAAGAAGAGGAATTGATAGAAGGAAGGCCTCTGCAGCATCAGATTACTTCTAGGGTACAGATCAGGCCTCAAGTACAGAACCATAAAGGCTTGAATGTAAGCCACCTCTGACCATTTTATTTTACAGTAAACATATGTTTGAAATATAGCATTATATTTGAGGCTGTTGAGGGATGCCTATGTGTCATTTTCATTAGGCCATTTCTTTTGCTACTACGTGCACACAATGATTTTTTTAAAAGAATCTTAGGATGGAACTGTTTTCAATGGTTGAGAAGACATTTGAGTGGAGATTCAGAAGGAATAGATAAAGCTGTTGCCATCAGTAGATAGCAGAAATAAAAAATAAGTCTTAGAATTTTAGCAGGCTCATCCCTGAGTCAGTCTCCATTGGTAGAGACCTGACACGGCATCCAGCCTTTGAGTTCCAGGGTCGTGACTTAGGCTGAATTTCTTGGGATTAGGTCATAGAAGCCTTATAGATCCTTTACCTGGGTTAGTTCCACATGTAAATCTGACAGAGCATTTTCTAGATTTTCTATAACCCTTTTTAGCTTATATAAAAGTGTCTCCCAAAAAAGCTCTGTCTCCTTGGGTTGGACATCTCTAGCCCTGCCTGGATATGTGCTACTTTCCCTTTGGAAACTTAGATTCTCCCCTATGTTGGAAGACTCCATTCACAGAGTCCAGAATTGTGATGTCTCGCTGGCTGTGTGTCAGCCAGTTTTGAAATCACATAATATCCTTCTTTGAAAGGATAGCAGTTGTCTTGCAAATCAGAATCACACACTCCAGGAAACTTCCTCACAGAAAAGGCTCTCTACCCCTCTGGTGGAGAAATGGGCATTTTCACAGATGATATTCTATTAATTGGCAATCTAAAAAGAAGGAATAAGGCCTGACCCTAAAAAACCATTAAGCAACATAGCATACACATCTGATGACAAAATCTCAAAATAAAAGTTAGGCATTATATAAACTTAGTCTGAAAATACGTTTACACATTTTTTATGGCTTGTGTCTAGATGTCTCTCTAAAGCTTCTTGCAGTCATAGGTGGGGCTTTTCAGAGGTGGATGGATCTACAGTGTGTGATACCAGGATCAATAGTGTGTGATTACTAAATTGGTCCATTGATTGTTTTGGGATAGTTCTGGGACTGGATGATAGGAAGGCCTTCCACAGTTGTGAGTGTTACCTGCCTTAAAGGCATATAGCTTGGATAGAATATAAGGAACAGAAAGAGGGCTGCTGAGGGCAATTGTCACTTGTCCTCTGCCAGCCATGAACTGTTTCTCTTCTGTTATGACCCTCTGCCATGCCACTCTGCCTTGGAGTCAGCCAGCTATGGACTTAAACCTCTACCATCTGTGAGCTAAATAAACCTTTCCTCTTTTAACTTTGAGTGTAGGATATTTTGTCTGAGCAATGCAGAAAGTAACTAAGACAATATCTTTTCAGACAGCAGTATAAACTTAAAGCCACAGTTATCACAATGAAAGCAAAGCTGAGAAAAAAGAGTGCAAACCAGTATTAGCAAACTATTTCAGGAAGCAACAGTTCTATATAGGCTTTAGGATCCAGAGGACATGAGACATCTACAGTCAGCTTTTTCTCTTCTCAAGCAGGGAAACATGTACCTTTTAACTCTGTTTATTTTTAGTTATTCAAAACCAACAACAAAACAAATGGGACATTCTAATAACCAAAAACCTGAGAGGGAGGATCAGAAAAAGAGAGAGAAAGAAACTAAACCCTATGGAAAGGAAGCACTTGTGAGCCAATGACCAATGGGGAAGCACAAACAATCTTGGTACTAAACAGAGAACTTCCCAAGTCCAGGACAAGTTTCTAAGTACTCCACAGAAAAAAGTAACAATTCAGGCAGGCCTGGTCCATGTCTCCTAGTCCCCTGTGGTAGGCAGGTATGCCAAAGCATTTGCCTGTGGGCAACCTTCTCCATATCCTTCACTTAGGTTTATCCCAGCTGATACCTATGTGACAGCCTCCAAGATAAATTTTCCACATTGCATGAATCAACAACAAATATTCTAACCCAACTGATCTGCAGGGGTCCTCCTGTCCCCCATAAGGGGCTTTTGTTTCCCAATCTGGTCCACCTTTCCTCCCTGAAATCCATTCTTCACCCATGAAAGGGAAGAGAGAAGGTGTCCTGACGGAGTTGAGAAGTTACCTTCCTTACTGGCTGGGTTGTTCATTTCCTTCTTCTGCTGAGGTCTCTGCATGTATCTGGGCTACTGATGCCTCTGATGTCTGGTGAGGTCTTTGGGCTGTTATGCAATAGAGTCCCTTGGGTCATTGTTCAGTGAGGTTTCCTAAGGTTTAGAGATGTCCTCCCTGCTAGCTTGCCAGATATTTTAGTTGAGTGGGCCAATAAGAGTCCAGGCTGTTGTGTATGATGAGGAAAGAATTGCCAAGGGTATACCTAGGTTTAGAAAAGATAACGGGAAGTTATATTTAGGGCCAGTCTATGCCAACAAAGTTGTCAGGGTAACAGAAAAGCACTACATGCTGGCCGAAGGTAGCAGCAGAAACAGGAAAAAATGGGAAAACAGGTGTGATAACTCAGGCTTTTAGCATTTAAAGGCAGATACCTGTGCTTTTGGAGCCTTCCACTGAATGTTTCATGGTGCCAGTAAGGACATCAGTGGTCTCCTAGGCTTTGATTATTTTATTTTCTATCTTTCTTATGATAGTAGAATCAGGAATAACCATTGGGTTCTGGTTAGAGCTAAATAGAGGTGAATTTAGAGTAATAGTTAGGGAAAAGGGGAAAGACTTCCAATAAAGGAGACTGATTTAAAAATATGAGAATCAATGTCAGCCACGATAAGACACTACATAAAATATGATAAAATATCAAAAAAGCAAGTACCCAGATTTAAAAGTAGAAAAAACTAAGTATTTGAAACAAAAAGAGATTTTAAAGCCACAATGCATTTACTATGAACTGGAGTCACAAACTAGAGTTTTAGCAGCCAGGTGTGGAAGAATATTCCTCTAATTCCAGCATTCTGGAAGTTGTGGCTGAAGGATTGCCAAATTTGAAAGCAGTCTGCACTATATCATGAGTTCAAAGCCAGCCTAGACTACATGGCAACACCTTGTCAAAAATTAAAAACAACACCAACAAAGCTGTAGAGCTTTGAACAAGAAACTAAGACCTCCTGTGAGTCTATACCACATGCAGGCTGACTAGCTGAGAGCCAGATGCCAGCCCCTTATGTTGCTAGGGCAGGGAAACAAGAAAAGCCAAATGTTCCTCTGCCCCCCACCCATACAAGAGACCTGCTGATCTGGAGAATCAGGCTGTGATGACAGCTAATAAGGTAAAATACAATTTAATGTGTATAGTGTTTAGTGTTTTACTGACTTTGCAGGCTTAAAGTCAGTAGTCTAATCATCTACTCAGAGATAACAATACACAGTGTAGCATATACAGGGCATCTCCTTCTGAAGGTGGTGGCCACTTTTAATTCCCTATTATCTTGTTTCAAAATCCTGTATAACTCTCATTGTTTTGTTTGGTTGAGTTTTGTTCTATTTTATCTTGTTTGATTCTATTGTATCTGATAGCATGGACAGCTATTTTGAAGATAACAATTTATATTATGGTAACCATTTTGGATTTGCTGTTATCCTGTTTTGAAGTTCAGTATTACATTCATTGTTTTGTTTTCATTGGTTCTAATGTGTTTCTGTTTTGCTTGATTTTACTAAGTCTGAAGGTAGGGGCAGATATTTTGAAGACAACAACAGGCATTACAATAACCATAGTTGATTTCCTGTTATTTTGTTTTAAAATCCTGTGTCACTTACACTGTCTTGTTTTGAGAGGCTTTATTAGGTTTTATTTTGCTTGGTTTTATTCTCTCTAAAATAAAATTTTAAAAAAATTTAAAAACTGTAGAGCTTCAATTAGTATTATCCATGAACCACAGAACCTTCAAATAAAGATATTTTCCTAGGAACTGGTATGAAAACAATGCTATCTATAATTTTCACAGGATACAATTCTCACTGTAGATAGGCTCATTTTAAAAGTCACAGATGGCAGGTACTGTGGCACACACCCGTAATTCCAGCTACTCAAGTGGCTGAGTGAGGCAGGAGGAGCATATATTCAAGGTCATCCTAAGCAATTTAGTGAGATCCTATTTCAAAATAAAAAATAAAAGAGTTGAAGATGTAGGTTAATGATAGAGTGCTCTTGGGTTTAATCCCCAGTACTGAAGAAAACAAACAAATAATCAAAAAATAAACCCAACAGATTTGGGAGAGATAATACCTCTCCATTACTGTGAGAGTGTAATGAGCAGATACAAAAGAGGATACAAAAGATGATGAACTCATTCTTGATATTATCATGAGAATAAACACATAGAATGTAATAAATGAGTAGATAGAACCCCAAAACAGACCAACTAAATGAGAATTAATACAGATATAACCTCCTTATAAATCTTGCAGGAAATTATAACTAGACAATGCATATTTTGTGAGGGTCTCTCATTTACACTATGCAGAAAACAATAAATTGTTACCTAATACCATTAGAAAAAAGTAAATTTCAAATGTGTGTACCTTAATATGAAAATCAGAACTTTAAAGCTTTTAGAAAAAAATTCAGGAAATCTTCATGTTCTCTGTATTGCTCATAAAAACCACAGTTCACAAAGGAAAATATTGATAAACTGTACTACATTAAAATTTAAGTTGTCAGTACAAAGAATATATTACACATAACATTAAGTGTTGAATATGCACTTGGGTAAATACATTTACAATTCATCTATCATATGATTGGTATCCAGAATACATAAATATTTTGTATAATATTGATTCAAAGTAAATAAATCAGAAAAAGATGGATAAATTATATGAACAGGAAATTCATAGATGAGAGCACACAAGTAGCCAATACATTTATAAAAGATGCCTGACCTTACAAATAATCAGCAAAATGCAAATAAAGAAAAAATTAGATTCTATCTAATTTCACAACTATCTGAGAAGTAAAAATTAAAAGGCAGAAAATATTAAGTGATGATGGTTCTCTGGAAATTTAGGAGCACTCAACGCTGATAGTGGAAGTACAAATTGGAATAAGTGTACTGATAGTACATACCTAGTAACTCCATTGTAAGATACTGTAAAAACATTTGCTCAAGATGGTCTGTTATCCACTTCAGGACTATTGTAATAGAAAAAAGTAGTAACAATTTAATGTTCATCAAATTAGAATATATTCATGTATAAAATAATATTTAGTTGTTCTAAATGAACCAAGTTTCTTCCAAAAGTGTATTTTATTTTATTGAAATAAAGCAAATTTTATAATTATCTCTGTAGTATGACATTCTTTATGTAAACACACAAGTAAACATGAAGCATAAAATGAATATATATGTAATGAAATGACAAGAATACAAACTTTAAAGATATTCATAAAATTCAGGATGGTGAAAGGAAAAAGGTAAATAGTCCTGGAAAAGGAGTACAAAGGCATCCTTGAGTCTATAAGTATTTTTTTTGGTACCAAAGAGGGAACTGATGACCTTTCACTTACCAGACAAGAGCTTAAACTGCTGAGCTAAATCTCCAGCCCTTACAAGTAATTTTTTTCATGCATTTAAAACACTTGATATAAATGATAAATTTATTTATGTTTTGTTCATACTTGAGTGTTTAATTATTCTTTGTAATTTGTACCTAAATTTTTCCCATAATAATAAGAAAAACACTACATGAAAATGAACAAGATGATCAAACAATCAATGAAAACAAAAACTGTTCTTTTTGATGAACTGACAGAGATTAATAGTATAGTTATATATCTTGTATGTATACATACACATATATGTACACATATAAGATAACTAGTGTTAATTTCTTATTATTTTTAAAAATTCTTTATGATTTTTATCTTTTTGGGTATTTAAAATAAAAAGTTGTTTATAAAAAACAACAAAAACCCACTGCAGGTTGTAGACAAGGACCTGGAGAACAACATTTATTCATACTCATTTAACTGAAGGTCTTCTCTTATAGAAATTTGAAATGCTCCTACATGAGGTGTGAAGCTGCCGAAGGGATACTGTTTGAGGAAGGATTGTTGTTTACAAAGATTCTAGATTGTGAGCCAGAGATATAGCTCAGCTGTGATGCACATGTGATAAATATATCTTTTTATTTTTTCATTGACCTAATAAGTGTACTTGTTATTTCTCAGAGGAGTAAAGTCTGACAATTTGTTGCAATGTATAGTGTGCAATCTCCAGAAAAAATTATCACTTTTTTGGGTTAAGAATTTTTTATCTTTTATATATATTTGAGACAAACTATAATAAACAATAAATTGTTGTAAACCATGATCACTCCACTGCATTCTAGATCACTGGAATTTATTTCTCCTAATTGCATTTTGGTATCTTTTATTCCATATCTCTTTTTACCACCTCCACTTACAAATGTGTTGGTTTTTATTGCTAAAGATACTGGCAGAAGCAGAGCATGGTGGCATATGCTTATAACCCCAGCACTCTGGGAGGCTGAAGCAGCAATATTGCAAGTTTGAACCCAACCTAGGCAACTTAACAACTTAGTGAGGTTAGGTCAAACAAACAAACAAACAAAGGTACTGGCAGAACAAGCTCTTAATAAAACTGCTGAGCACAGCTAATACCTGAGGAATTACCCAAAGGAAAAATCTCTGTGCCACAATGTGGGGTCCATATGTCAAGTCAGGCAACCAAGACAAAAGAGGAAAGCCTCATAGACAGATGGAGAAAGTAAGACATCCAACCCTAGGAAGAGGATCTAGCTTCTGCAATCTCTAATCTAGCCTTCTGTCTGTACTTGATAGAGTGGAGGAAAACTTGGAGCAAGCCACCCAGAAGGGCCACTTAACAAATCTCTTTCCACATCAAAGACGCCCCAAGAGCCTTGCTTTCTTGGGGAAGTGCTGTCACACATGGGTAACCTTCTTGCTTTCCAACACCATGCAACCAATAAAAAGGTCCTGCAACTGTTTCCGTTAATCTGGGATGGAGCTGTGGTTTTATTTAGATTAAAATTGCACTTTTTGATCAGGTCAAGAAGAGCTTGGAGTAAAGTAATTCAAGCGCTGAAGGAGAACAATCTCCAGCCCAGATTGATGTATCCTGCAAAACTCTCTCTAGAAATTAATGGAGAAAAAAGATGCTTCCATGACAAAGAGGAACAAGGAGAATTTGTGACCACCAGTCCAACCCTACAAAAAATATGGAAGGACATTCTAGGGAGAGAGAACAAGAATATGAGCATTTCAGGAACAGTGGCAGAGAGGCCTCAGTGAACGAGGCAGACAGTGAAGTGGAAGAGAAAAATAGACTATCAATGGCAGAAAAATAGAATAGCAGAAATGAGGCAGAGAAGATTGGCTATAATCTCTAGTATAGAGGGCCTCGAAATAGTAACAGAGAGAAACACAGGCAGAGTACATCAGGAGATAGGGTCCATTGAGCTGCTCTATATAGGGAGGCAGTGGGACCCAAAACAAGCAGTGCACCCCATGGGAGTGAAAGGGGAGGAATTGTCTAAAAAATGAAGGCAGAGGATACTGTTAATGGGGTAACAAGATTTAAAATTTACATTATTGTCACCACTCTGCTTGGATGGATTACGTGCTGTTCCAGTTTTTCTGCTTACACTAGACTTGAGGACATGGTCAGCTATCCCAAAAATAAGAGGACATATTATGGTAATCATCCCTAATTTTCCTATCAACTTAATCTGAAGCCCTTTATAATTTACACTGTCTTATTATGACTGATCTTATTTGAATCTGGTTTGTTAGATTGCTACTTTGTATTGACTGATTTTATTTAAATTTGTTATGATGGATAGCATCAAGTCTAAGAGTATAGGCAACTACACTGAAGATGACAAGATTCACTAAGATACCCACTCTGGTTTGAATATTACTTGCTTTTGAAGTCTTATAATATCTCCAATGCTTCATTTTTATTAATGTTATACACTGCTGAGACATCATGGTAACCATTGTAGATCACCTTAGATTGTGGTTTTATGTGACTATTCTGCCTCATGATTTTCTAGGAATTGTTTTATTTTATCTTGCTTTGTTTTGTTTTTCCTGCTAATACAGAAATGATAGATATACAAGTAGAGACTCATGCAGGTGTAGAGCTTATAAACAGTTTATGAGAACCAACTATATAACACATGTTGAAATGAACAACTACTTTGAAGAAAAAGAGACACTACAATACCCAGTGCTGATTCCATAATGTCATGATGTGAAGTCCAGCAAAACTATCACTTTTTGTTCAAACTGATCTTAGCTTGCTTTGCCTTGTTTAAGTTCAACACACATTAATGTATGGACAGCTGTTTTGAGAAGAATGAGAGACACTATGACAGCCATTCTTGGCTTCCCTAATGTCTGGTTTGAAGACTTGAAATGCCCTCCTCATCCTGCTCAGATCAATTCCATACTAGGTTGTTTCATGTGAATTCCCTCTATGTGACAATATGGACAACTATTTGGAAGAAAACAGGAGTCAATATGATAGAGAGTGAATATCACTGATTGTCTAGTTTTGAAATTTTTGTCTCTTACATTGCTTTCTTGTGATCCGCTTTGGTATGTTTTGTTGTGTTTAATGTTACCCTTTTGATATAATTGCATGTATATTTGAGTGGGTAAGATGGATGACCATATTGCTGTTTTTGTCAGATCGTGGAGCAGAACTGTTAACAGTCTCACTGTTTGAATGTCTACTTTACATGTTTTAACTTTGTAAATTGAACAACTATTTCCAAGAAGTCAGTATGTAATTTGTCAAGCAATAATTTTTTTTTAGTTTTTTTTGTTGTTGTTCTTTTCCTTTTTTCCTTTGAATACTGCATTGTTGCTACCCTTTATTCTGTTTTGTTTTGTTTTATTTTTTTCTCTTTAAATAAAATTATTTTAAAAAATTGCACTTTTTTATTACAATATTTCTTTCCTTTCTGTGCAAAACAATGCTAATGACCCATTGGTAGTAAGTTTTGCTCCAGTAATGGTGAATCGAATTGATGCTGGGCCGTCTTTCCCCTTTCATTACTTCCACTTTCAAATGCTCAACATCTAATATTATCTTAACAGCATCATGCACACTTCTGAGCATCTTCCATATGAAATACACACTGATACACTACAATATAAGATATATGAGGAGATGTAGTCCCCACTGGTGATGGGTCCACAATCCTATATATCTAATAAAAAAAAAACCAAATGCCTAATGTCAATGCCAATGGAAACTTTAGTCCATAGGCACTGCTGGAAGCCAGCAGGCGTTAAGGTCCTGAAGGAAGGTTTCATCCATTAGATGAGACTTGGCATAGTTGTAAAGGACAACTGTAACATGAATTTGAGTGACTTTTTTTTAAAAACCAGAAACAGTGTTTTTAGACCAGTGATGGCATATAGATTTCACTTTAATAAGCACTCCAATCAGTAGGTGCCCACCATTGAAAAGGGTTTACCTTGCTTCTGGGCTTAGAGAGAAGTGTTGTATTCTTCCCAGATATTTCACAGAGGAGCAGCTTGGAGATGGCAGCGTATGTAACATCTCTACGTGTCTAATTTATTTCCTGAGTAAAACTATACATATTACTTCCTTGTGGTCCTGCAACACTGTATTTAAGATTCTCCTCTTATGTACCAGAAGAAGTTTACAGCTTTATAACTAATTGCTAACTGATCAAGAAAGTGCTCTGCCAAGAAGGTTCTGTCAATAACTGCCTGGAATGTTATTGAATTTGATGTCTTTATTCAAAGCACTGCACTAGGATTTGCTATGTGGGTGAAATCCTGTGGGATGCTGACAGTTTATGGGAATTTTGTGTGGAAGGAACTGGGTTAATAAGGTCACCTTTTCTTCTTCTTCTTTTTAGCTTAAGCATTATTCTACAGTGCATATGGAGCAAGTCTTTCTTATTTCCAGAGGCTACATTTAATATTTTCATAACAAAATCATTGTGACAGCATATATTGGTAAATGAATAGTGCATAATCTGAAATTCTAAAGACATGTTCCTTCAGAACCAGGACAACAATAGTAATACAACATTAATGCATGCACAAAGCTTCACTGAAAGATGATATGTAAGTTGACACAAGAGCATAGACTCTGGCTTGTGAGACACACAAATACCTAGGCATGGGCCCATCAGTTTGTAACCGAATCACCAGCAAGATAAGATGGAAAGTATGTGGAGTCCGTGATTAGAGACCTTGATGCAAATCCCATCTCTACCATCTTCAATCTATATGACCTTGGGAGACTTCCTCAAACATGAAATGATCATAATAATAGCCAGTTCCCGAGGTTGTTAAAAGGATTAAATGTGATAATGTATGTAAACCACTTAGCTAAGTGTCAGTACATGGACAGTTTCAATAAATCTAAGTTTCATCATCTCTTAACCAATAATAGCTGCATATTTGACTCAGTCTCTGTAAATTGCCTCCAGTTTCCTTTTCTGTTTTCAGTTGTGAGCAAAAGAAAATGCTTCACCTATTTCTGAATGACCCTCCGCTTCTGGTCCTGATTCCAGAACTTCCTTCAGGGAATATAACCTTGGGGCTTCTGTGACCATCCACATCTGTCTCCACATTGTGTCACTAGAGCCAGATTTTGCAGCTTTTCCACCTTGTGGGGTTGATCTAGGCAAGCTTCTGGCTGGTGCTTTTGCTAATGCTTACAGACTTCAGAAAACCATTGTTTCACAGAGATTGAAAAAGCAAAGTCTGTATCCTACAAGATTTGAATTTATGTTCAGGGACAAGAGATTATGATTCTTTGTTCCCTACCTGCAGAAGTTAAGAAATACTCATAAATATTTAGCAAATGTAACTAAATATCAAATTGTTTATTGATGATAACAAATAAGCAGCAAGAATATATTCAAGGAATCAGGGAAATAAAGGGGGGAAAAGGAATGTAAGAAACCCTAAAAAATTAGCAATGCTGAGTGTGGGATAGATATGTCTCAGCAGGATATAGGATTTCAAGAAAAAATAAATAAAATACTGTAATCCCAGCACTCTGGGAAGGTTGAGGCAGGAGGGCTGCAAGTTAAAGACCAACCCAGCAAAGTAGAGAGCCCAGCTTGGGCACCTTAGCACTTTAGCAACATCTTATCTCAAAATTGTAATAAAATAGGATGTAGTTGAGTGCAAAGGTCCTGAGTAATTCAACCCATAATACTTCTAGATAGATAGATGGATGGATGGATGGATAGATAGAGAGACAGATAATAGATGATAGATAGATACATACATACATATGTAGACAGATAGACATACGGATGGGCAAATAGATAGAAAATAAACTCTGTGCTCCAGTTATCCAAATTAGTAATGGATAGTTTGTGGGCCATGAAATGTTTCACTGTGTATCGCTCTATTTTGCTGGAGTGTGCATGGCTTCCCTTATAGCCAGCTAAACACACACTTAAGGATTTTTAAGTCCCTCATGAAAACTCTACCCCTGGCAGAAGTAATTTCCAGACTTTATTATGGTTCTATTGGGGAATTTTACATACTTTTCAACCCAGAAAAGATTTCAAGTTATCCCTGACACCTTAGCTTCAATGATCCAAATAAAGTTGAGAAGGAAGGTGAACTTTCAAAAAATCCTTCAGATGCTGCAGAACTGATGCTGAATGCAGCTTTGTAAATAGCCACCTGCTCAGTGAGTAGTAACGATGTGTATTGGACTGATAAAAATGATGCTACTTTTATCCTCCAAGTACACCAAATTCTCCTAAGAGAAAAACAAACTCGCCCCATTTGTCTTGTCATGAGACACAATGACAAGCACATCCTCCACCACACAAGAACCCAAATAAAATTATGACTCTTGAATCAATTGAGTAACTAACATAACCATTTCTAAAAGTAATAGCAGAATTGCTTAGGAAATTTGTGTTAGCACCCACACACACAAACATACATACTCACATATACGCACATACTCATACACATGCATATCCACACCCATACACATACTCATACACACAGACACACTCATACACACACATAACCATACACATATTCATACACATATATATGCACATGCACATACTCATACATATACACAGAGTCTGCTGGATTTATAAAATAGTTATTAATAGATGAAGGACAAACTATTTACTAGGGAGAATAATTTGGTGCTTTTTTATATTTCTGATATTATATCTATTATTTGTCAGAGAATAGCTTTTAAAAACAATAGATTATGCTTGCTGTTTATCAACTCAAGGATATTGATATAATTAACAGATTATTGCAATTAATGTAAATGTAAGTATATTTTTCAGAGTTATATATGGAGCATTATTAATGGTTTGAAAAGTCTGCTGAGCTTATACAGATATATTTTTAGATTTCCAAACATCTCATCTTTAGTTCTCAGCTTTAGAAATAATGGCTTCAGGGCTGGGGATTTAGCTCAGCATCGTAAGCACCTGCCTGGTGAACACTTGGTCATGAGTTTGATCC
>PVJX010036035.1:0-17842 GCA_004027295.1 Dolichotis patagonum | reverse complement strand
AAAAATGAAGCGCTGCTACATGGAAGCGGTTCCCCTGCTGTGTGGCATCATGACTTATTAAACAGTGCCCCTCCTGCCCTGCGCTGGAATGTTCTTTGTGCCTCTGGGAGTGCAGCTGGAAGTGGGCTGGCTGGGCTGGCGTGAACTCACCCTTCAGCCAGCGGGGCTCGAGGGTCCTGTGACACCCTGTGTTTCCGGGCGGGGGACCGAGGCTTGTGGGGGGGCAGGGGTTCTGTGGAGGTGACACAGCCAGGGAATGATGGGGTTGAGAGTCCCAGGCTTGTCTCTGGGCGCCTAGATTGGGGCTCAGCACTGTGCTATCTGGGTGACCTTCGTAAACCACTTCTTATCTGGAAGTTGCTCTTACAAGGGTTGCCTTGGAGAGATAATGAGGCAGTCGCCATGCCCTCTGGGCCCAGTGCCTGACACACAGTGGGGCTACCATACTTGGTGATGGTTCTAGAATTGCTGCATGAATGAGGCAAGATGCCCATGTTAGACTCCAGGCTCGCTGGGTAGTTTGAAAGCCCAGCCTCCCCTTTCTGGGCAGCAGGTCCTTTCCCACTGTCTCTTCCCTTCCTCACCTCTTTTGTCTCCAACCGGCATATCTGACCTATTTTTCGGCCCTTCTTGCTATGGTCTCATTTGGGGGCTCTGAGCCCCCCATACTCAAAGAATGGTTGGTGGATCTACAGCATCTGTGTCCCTACCCCATGAGAGTTTGTGTCACAAGCAGAAAGACAGCTCTACTCCAACCCCTACTGGGGAGTGGCTGATTCGGTCTGCATTAAAAGCAAATGAAACAAACAAACAAACAAACAAACTAAACCTATGGGGTAATCTCAGTGCTCTGGCTGAGGCAGGAAGATCGCAGGTTTCAGCCCAGCTTGAGTAATTTAAGTGAGATTTTGTCTCAAAAGAAAAATAATAAAAAGGGCTGGGGATGTAGCTCAGTGTGAACTGAGGTTTAATCCCTAGCAACACACACACACACACACACACACACACACACATTCACAGGGCTTTTGTTTGCAATAATGGGTCTGAGATGCACTGCCCTAAGACTCAATTTGACCTTGGTGAACGGGTCATCCATGCATGTATTATTCAGAAACAGTAGAAGTGATCAGGCCAGCTGCTGGCCGTGGCTCCGCTTTCACTGGTGTGAGTCTTCTCCACTTCCCTTTGTGACCACCTGTCATCTCATTGGGTCTCTTGGTAATGACTGCTGGCTAGGTCAGCTTTGGCTGTGTGACTTAGAGCTAGTGACTTAACCTTTCTGACTCTTGGTTTCTGCTTCTGTAAAATGGGGGTTAACATACAATCCTTACTCTCCAGCTTGAGCGGGCAGAGAATTTGTAACTAGAAAGTACTTCACAGAGATAATAATTTCTCATTTAAATATAGTACAAATAATAATAGTGCAAACAGTGTGCTCGTGTATCAGTCACTTACTCTTCGGTCCCAGTGTTACACAGGTGGCACTGGAGTGGTGAGGTCACTTTGAGGAGCCTGACCCTATCCTTGAGCTTTCTCTAACACACATGGGTTTCAGGATGAGCTCTGGAGTCTGGAATACCCAAGTGTGCGCTCCGGCACTGCCACCTAGAAGCACTCGGGTGTGATCTCGGGTGGACTTATTTTGTGTGTCTCCCTCAGTTTGCTCTTCTGTAAAATGGGTCTCAGAGGCACCGTGCTGTGGGCAGAATCAAGGAGCTGGTACTCGCAAAGCCCTGGGAGCATTTTTCACAACCTTCCTTGGAGGCTGTGGTAGGCCCTGCCCTTCCCCCATCACCTCTTTCTCTGCACCCCAGCAGGCTCCGCCAGTGCCCAAGCCCCTGCCGCCGCCCCACCCTCCCAGCCCACGAGTCCTGGATCTCCGGCAGCATCTGGAGCGCTGGGGCCACAGCCCTGAAAACTGCCCACATGTGCGGGTGTCGGGGGGCAGCTGTCGCGGACCCCTGGTGAAGATGGGTGGCCGAATCAAGACCTGGAGGAAGAGATGGTTCTGCTTTGACCGCCAGGCCCGCCGCCTGGCCTACTACGCGGGTAAGCCCAATCTGGTGCCCTGGGTCCTAGGCCCTGGGTGGCTGGAAGCCCACTCCAGATGCCCTCCCGAACCCCAGGCACCCCGGAGTCCTAGTTCCCATTTTAACCCTCCCCCAGGATCCAGGAGTCAGGACCTCTGGCTCCTTCTTTCCTGCACCCAGGAGTGTGGGTCCAGCCCCTCTTCCCCAGGGTTCCGGAATCCAGATCCCCTGACCCTTTTCCTTTAAGTCACCCAGAATCCAGACCTGCAGCCCGTCAGTGACATCAGTTTAGTACACTGCTGTCTCCCAGACCCTATCCCCACCCCCAGATGCCCAGGGGTGTGAACAAACACTGCCCTCCCCCACCCCCACACCAGGAACCCGGACTCTGCCTCACTCTGGAGGGGAGTTGGTGGTTTGGAGCCCTCCTTGGTTTCTCTCCCTTTTTGGGGCCCTGGGACTCCTGCGAGTCCCGGAACCGTCCCCAGTTTGTCCAGTCTTGACATCTACTCGTGTCCCAGCCATACCACTTCAGGGACCTTAGGACTGTCACTCTGCGTTCCTCACCATAGCCCAGTCTCAGGTCTTGGGCCCAATGACCTGGGCCTGAGACAGACAGACAGACTGACAGACACCTACCTCTCACTCTATTTCTCCCTCACCTGCCTCCTAGACAATGAACAGACCAAGCTCAAAGGCGTCATCTACTTCCAGGCCATTGAGGAAGTCTACTATGACCACTTGCGGTGTGCCTTCAAGGTGAAGCTCTGCCCAGTGCCACCTGCCCTCCGGGTGGGGGAGCTCTTCCAATCAGGCCTTGTCTTGTCTTCAGCTCATCCTGGGGAAAGCGACTCACACCCAGTACTGCCAAGGTCTTGCCGTCCAGCACAGGAGATCAACAGCTCCTGGCACTGCACGGACCAAAATGAAGAGCGCCAACTCTGGCTCTCAGTCACTATTTCTTAAACAAAAACATCTGAAACCAAAATCTGGTAAACTCTGCCTGGGCTGTAGGCCCAGCAGAGTGTGTGCTTGGCATGTGTAGGTCCTGGGTTCAGTCTCCAGCACTGGGAGGGGAGAGGTGGAGAAAAAATTGTTAAATCTGATGCCGAGGTAGGAATAAGTGGGAGCATCTACATGAAACTTACTACTCAGCTTTTGCCCACAGTTACCAAATGAGAATGAGTCCCATGGTCACAAATTTATTTTTCCTTTTTCAAAAGGCAGAAATTTAAATGTTGGCAACAGATACAATGTTGAGCATGCTCTGTAGAGAGGGACCATGGCTTTTTAAAGTTTAAATTGGAATCCCAGCTGGATGACATCAGGAAAGTGACTTTTCTTCTCCAGCCTGAGTTTTCTCATCTGCAAAATGGGCATATTTCCACCCATTATCTCAGAGTTAAAAACATAATGGATGTAAGAGATTGTGGGTTTGGCAAGGAGGTATTCATGTAATGGTCTCTAGATATTAACTTTCTACAGTTACAAACCAGGGGGATTCAGAATTTTGAGGGAGGTGGAATTTTTTAAAATACGTTTTTATTAGTGTCACTGGGCATGGTGGTACATGCGTGTAATCCCAGCACTTGGGAGGCTAAAGCAGAAGGATCACTGCAAGTTTGAGGCCAGCCTGGGCTACATGGTGAGTTCAAGGCCAACCTGAACTGCATGGTGAGACCCTGTGTCCAAAAAAAGATGGCTTTCAATTGGTATTTTCCTAAATGTTATGTACATATTTTGATTGTATTCATTCCCCCCAATAATCTCCTTTAAAGTCCCCACCCTCCTCCTCGTTATTGCCTTTTTTGTGTCTAATAATAGCATCTAATAATAGCAATTTAAATGCTTGTGTTTCTAATACAGAGTGAGAATGCCTGTATTTCTAAGACAGTAAGGCCGAGGGAAGGGGACCTAGATCCTCTTGTTAAATTCCTTTGATTCCCAATTTAATAGTGCTCTATTGCTGCCCTTTCTTGTATTAATTCAAGTAATCCTCTTAGCCCAATGAGGTAGGTAGCGCCATTTAAGAAGATAGGTGAGGAAACCGAAATTCAAAGTATTAATGAGTTGTCCACTGTCAGTCTGTAAACAGCAAAGTAGGGTGTGGCTGGTGTGTCCCCTAACCACCCCTCTTCTCTGTTTATTCCAGAGTCCCAATCCCCGCCTGACATTCTGCGTCAAAACCTATGAACGCCTTTTCTACATGGTGGCCCCGAGCCCCGAAGCCATGTGCATTTGGATAGACGTCATTGTGACTGCGGCTGATGAGAACCACGCCCCCTGAGGGGCCCCGCCTAGGGTGGGGGCATCCCGGCGAGGCCCCGCCCCTCACGCGCGGCTTTTCTAGGCCCCGCCCACTTCCGGGTAAACCTGCACCCGCCCCTTTAGTACTCCCCGGGAATTCTGCCTCCAGCTGCGGCTCAGCTGGTCTGAGCTGCCGCATACCCAGCTACAGGTGCCTTTTCCCCGACAGGATCGCACTGCCTGGGGCAGGAAGAAGATTGCGGGATGGGGGACGTGGTGGTGGGGAGAGGAGGTTGGAAGGAGTTATTTATTGGTGCTGCTGTGATACCGAATTAAACACGGTGGAAAACCGCACTGTTTCCAGCCGAGGTGTGTGTGGGGAACCCGGGGCGGGGTGGGGGGAACAGTTCAGCCCCTAGGTCTGGGCTAAGTGTGTCTCAGAGCGTTCTACAGCCGCATCTCTCTCGATATTAATGTCTCGACCCGGAAAGAGGGGTGGGGGGAGACATGCCCTTCGTGTTTTGCTTTTTTTTTCTTTTTAGTGACCTAACTGGACTGTTGGCAATTTCTATGAACTTCTGGGTGCCCTCCCTTCAGACCTTCCCGCGTGTTTTTCCCTCTGCCCTTCTCTTTCTTTAATCAACCAGTTCCTCATTCTTTAGGTCTTAGTTCAGTATGCCCCTTCCTTCAGGAACTCTTCCGGGACACTCCTGGCTGGGTCAGGCACCTCCTTTGGAGCTCCCCCAGTCTATCCCTGAGTACCCTGGCTTATTTTTGGTGATAAGTCTGCGTGCCTTAAAGAGTGGGTTAGTACCACCAGGACAGCCAGGGCTCCACTGGTGACCTCTTAGCCCCCAGCACTATAGGGCAAGTCTCATTCCACAAAAGTGGAAAAGAAAGAAAAAGCATCTTTGTCACCTCTGGGTTTTTGTAACACCATTTTTAGGCACCTCTGCGCACTCCCACACATCTCATTTAAAACCTCTACCCTGTGTTAGTATGTTTCCTTCTCCAGGAAGCCCTCCCTGATTGTCCTAGTTGAATCAGGTGCTTCATGTGGGTGTCCTGTTTCAGCCTTGAGCAGTCTGCCTGTCTCCCCATCACAGCCCGCTGACATTGCCCTGAGTGTGTCCTACCCTGAGTGTGTCCCATCGTGGCCTTCACTGCCCTGGGCCATCGCTGCTGCTGTGTCTGCCTCTCCCTCTGGACTGGGCCCTGCTGATGGGTCTGTCCCTCCCTCTGGACTGCGAGCTCCAGGAGGTGGCACTGGGGTTGTCTCTGCCACGAATGAGGCCTCGGAACACAACAGAGGGCTCAGCGAGTGCAGCCTAGGTACTGAGGGAGTGTCCTAGGGTTGAATGAGTTAGCAAGGAAGTGATGCTAAAGATGGGAGCCGGTGGTGAATAAGGCAGACCTAGAGCTCTTTGGCTGACTTCACCTAGACTTCACTCTCAGCTAGAGTGTTCCGCCCTGGGGGAAACTTTCCCTGGCTCCCAGGCTGGAGCAGGTGCCTCCTATTCTGGCTGCTACTGTCCCCTGGGTCTCCCCTGAGGACTCTCAGCTGTTCTTCTGGAAACAGCCTCTCCCCAACAGTTCCCTCAAAGATGTAGGCCTAGTGCTCCTGAGTCCTGGAATGCAGACAGGCAGCCCCCAGCTCCTCCAGGCGTCCCTTGGGTTTCACTGCCATCCCTCATCCAGTGACTTATGGATCTTGAGTCAGTCCACGCCCCAGCCCCGCTGCAAAGCTCACCTACTGGAGCTGGCTTCACAGACCTGTAACCAGGGTGGTCAGCAGCTCCCCCTGTCAGGAGAGCCCTGCCCTTGGGGTATAGTACTGGGAGTTGAGCCCAGGATCTCCACACGGAGCTACACTCCCAGCACTTTTAACTTTTTTTTTTTGAGACAGGGTCTTGCCAGGTTGACAAACTGCCCAGGCTGGGCTCGAACTTTCCATCCTCCTGCCTTAGCCTCCCAGAGTGCTGGGATTGCAAGTGTGTGCCACCATACTGGGCTTGGAGAGTCTTAGTTTTATCTTTGAATCTGTGTCAGTGGAGTGTGATGGTGGAGTGGAGCCTTAGGTCACTAGTGATCCTGCCCCACTGCCTCCCCCCTCCTTGGGACAGATTACGTCTCTCTTTCCCTTCCTGTCTCTTTCTTTCTTTTGGTTTTTTGAGACAGGGTCTCACTATGTAGTTCAGGCTGGCCTTGAACTTCCTTGTGTATCCCATGCTGGCCTTACAATCACAACAATCCTCCTGCCTCAGCCTCCTGAATGCTGGGATTACTGGTATGTACCAACTTGCCCAGTTATGTTCTCATATTTTATTTTGCTGTGGACCCCCAAAATTATATAGCTGGTCCTGCCCACCTCACCCCTGATATGTCCCAGACCGTGTGTCCCAGAGGGCATGGCTCTGAGGTCACAGCATGCCCTGCCCCACCCTGGAGATGGCTCTGGGCTTGTCTGAGGCCCAGGCTTGACCTGCTGGCTGCCTCCATTGTTCAGCTACTTGGGAACCAGATTCGAGACTCTCTTGGTACCACAGTCTGCAGAGGGAATCTGGAAGAGACTGGGCAGGCAATAGCCGTAAATGGAGGCCATGTGTTCAAAACTCCCACTGGCCTCTGGTCCTGGGCCAGGTGTGGGTCAGCAACCCAGAATCCGGGCAGGCCTGAGCAAGAGGAGCCTGCTCATCCTCCCTGGGTCCCACTCCCTCCCAAGATGCTAGTTCTTCAAGTCAGGCCAGTTGTGGTTCCTCCCTGAAACTCTCCCACGCTGTTGGGGCCCCGGGGCTGGCAGGGCCTCCTGCTCCCAAGCTCACAATGACAGTATTATCTCTTTGCCTGCCCTCTCCCTGGGCCCCCCTTCAGTCACTAAGGGATGTAGGGATTTTGAGATTTATCTACCAAAGGAGGCAGCTGAAGATCAGAGAGAGACTGAATTAGAGTCAGGATTCAAATTGCAGTATGTCCGATTCTAGACTTTCCCACTTTTCCACAGTGCAATTCCTGCCTCACTCCGTCATGAGAGACAGCCCCCCTTCCCTTATGAAAAAAGGACACCCTGGAGCCTCAGAGAGGTGAAGACACTTATGCAAGGTCAACCAGAAGTGGAGCTGGGGTTCTAAGACTGGGAGGCAGGGACCGGGGCTGAATGACCTCATCGGAAGTCACCCACTTTCTCTCTCTGAGCCACTGCAGGATACCAGGAGACCCCACCTATGTGACTGAGGTGTTTGTCATTGCTGGGAAGTGGGGTGCCTGACAGGGTCTGGGGGCCACATGGGTTTCTGAGCACGGCCACCGTTTTTCTTGGTGTCAGACAGTGAGCCAGCCAGGTGGCACTGGTGCAGGTGCTTCCCTTGCTGTGTGAAATTGATCAGACGTCTTCCTCCCTGGGTTTTGGTTTCCTCCTGTGTGAAACGGGGGCTCCTCTCCACCCCTGTGCTGGGAATTCAAGTAGAGGTTGCTCGTGAGCACCTTGTCTGTTTTAAAGCTGGGGTTCGAGATATAGAGGCTGACAATAACTACGCAGGATAATAATCGATCTATCCTGCCGTTAGCAGTACTAACAACACTTAGCATGGAGCCCTGCTGGTAGCATTTTGTGTATAGTTAACATTGATCCCCACAGCTTTCTTAGGAGGTGGGTCCTGTTAGGATCTCCTTTTTACAGATGGGGACACTGAGGCACGCTCAAGTGAGTGTCAAAGTTTCACAGCTGGTAATCAGTGTATCCACACATCTATCTGTTGGTTTTCTGTTTTTGTTTGCTTGTTATTTTGGGGGTTTTTTGCGGGGGGGAAACACTGGGAGTCAAACCCAGGACCTCACACTTGCCAGGCAGGCTCTGTGCCCCTGAGCTGTATCCCTAGCCTCTGTATCTGTTGGTTTTCAAACCAGACTGCCTGGGTTTGTTCCTAGCCGTGTGACCCTGGGTAAGTTGTTCAGCCTCTCTCTTCCTCGATTTCCCCACTCATAATCTGACTCTCCTTAAAATCTCCCATAGGGTCGTTGGGTGCAAAGGCTGTGAAAGGCTCCTGGAACATGGGAAGGCTGAATAAGGGTGCTTCGGTCACTGCCTCTGTCTACAGAGGAGGACTCCAAACAGCAAGGAAGGGGAGCCCAAAGCCACACAACAAATCACTGTCAGAGCTGGGACTCACACCCAAGTCTGGCTGGCTCCAAAACCGAGTGTCATTGCAAAATATCATCTTAGATTTAAGTTCAAGCTCTCATCCTAATAAACAGCAGTGGAGGTCTTTGGAGAAGCCCTGGAGTCAGAGCCACTTCCAAGCCTCTCCCAACCTCAGTTTCCTCATCTGTGAAATGGGGCAAAGTCCTCCATTTGCAGAGCTGTCGTGCTGGTCAGAGAGGAGTCACAGAAAGTGCCACGCACAGAGTAGAGGCTCAGTAAATGATTGTAGACACACTTAAAGGTGAGGATTAAATGAGATCCTGTGTTTAGAAAAGTTTCTGGTAGACAACTAATATTGGATACTAGGTCATTGTTATTATTACTTTTGTTGTCACTGTCATTACTGTTATGATGTGGTTTCCAGCTGTCCAAAATGCTCTTGGAAACTTCCCACTGTCTCTTTCCTCCTTTCATTTTTTTTTCAGTACATTACTAGGGGTTGAACTCAGGATTAAGCTTGGGGTCTTCACATTGAGCTACATCCCCAGTCCTTTATGCTTTTGACTTTGAGACCAGATCTTGCTAAGTCACTAATTGCCCAGGCTGGACTCAAACTTGTGATCCTCCTGCCTCAGCCTCCTAGTGGGCTAGGATTATATGTTTTTGCTATCATGCCTGACTTTCTGTCTTTTGATGTCTCACTTATCCCTGTCCATCTTCTTCCTAAAATATTTGGATCCTTTTGCTACTAAGCTAGGCCAAGTAATATCATCTCTTGCCTTGCCAAGTTCTCTACCAGGAACACATTTGTGGTGGAGCGAGTTGGCTTTATTGCTCTGGGAGTGAGGGAGAGCAAAACCATAGAGCCCCATGAGGTGTTCCAGTGAAAGAGCATTAAAAAGGATTTATTTTAAAATCTGGACGTAAGTGTGGTGGTTTTGCAGGCAACTCCAGGAATTTGGGCTTCACTCTAGATTGGCTACTGTCGCCAAGTAGGGGTCATCTAGGATTGGTTATTTGTATAAATCTTATTTATGAGGCAAGAGAAACAAAGCAAAATTAAAGTCATAATTTATATTAATACAATAATACAAACAGTCGCTTAGATTAGTCAAAATATGGGATGTTTAGTCATTTTGTGGTTTGCATAGTGATCTCGTTTCTGTGTTTAGAAGTGGTTATGGAGTGGTTTTGATTTTTGTCTTAACCTTTCACACTGTCATGACCTTGACCGACACTGGCGTTCAGTGAGGTTATTTATGACATGAGAACCCCACGGCCCCTCTGTGAGGGCCACACCAACTTCAGACCCTCAGGGCTGCTTTTCTCTCTTTACCAGGAAGCAGCTCCCTACTGGTCTTCCAACCTTCTCTCATCCTTCTAGATTCCTTTCCTTCTTTTACACAGAGGCCATATTAACCCTTTTCCTTTGCTTTGTTTGTTTGTTTTGTTTTGTGGTACCCAAGACTGCAGGCAGGATCTTGCACATGCTAGCAAGCACCTACCATTAAGCTACCTTCTCCAGGGCTTTTTATTCTATTTGAGACAGAGTCTTGATAAGTTTCCAGGGCCGGCCTCAAATTTGTGATCCTCCTGCCTCAGCCTGCAAAGTCGATGGTAAGGTTATAAGGCGTGTACCACTATGCCTGGCTTTCTTTGTTTTTAATGAACAACATAATGCAGTGAAGTGCATAAAAATACAGCTCCGTGATTCTGTTCATGTGTGCACATGCATAGTTACCACCTCCTCAGGTGGACAGTGTGGGTGCCTCTTTATGCTCTTTTTGGGGCAAGGTCCCTAGAGAGGTAGACCCTTGTCTGATTCCTCTCGCCATAGGTTAGTTTCCGTAGTGCGTTTGGACCCCCTCAAACATCCTCCACCTATCTTAGAGTTAATTCAAATTCTCCTTTCAGGGTTTACCCCTGCCTCAGTCTTTCACCTCAGTTCCCCAGAATGACACATGCAGGGTTCCGTATGTTCCAGGGTTTCAGGCACCCCCAGCGCTTGGAGTTCCACACACCCTGCCCTCCTTCCTGTGAATGGGCAAGACCAGTGGTCCCTACACTGGCCTTGCGCGGGCTTTCGGTGTGCTTTGCCCCTTGCTTTCAACCTGCTCTCGACTTCATAGGACTTCATGGCTAAGGTCACATTTCAGTTCTTCTGCAGGAAAATGAGGCCCAGTTCTAGACTCCATCTCTCCTTGGAGCTCTTCCTTCATTGACCAGGTCTCCGTGGTACAAAACAGTGTGCATGGGGCCAGGGATTTGGCTCTGTGGCATAAGTGCCTGCCTGGCAAGCGTGAGGTCGTGAGTTCGATCCCCGGTACCAGAAACAAAAAAACAAAAAAATTGTGCTAAACTTTTAAGCTTGAGTGAAATCTTTACTCAAAGATCTAAAGGGTTGGGCTGGGGATGCAGCTCAGTGAGAACATGTGTTAGCAGTGTGAGACTTTGGATCCAATTCCAGCACCACATGCACACCCAGCAAATAGTTAATGAGTGGTTCCCTAAGTCCCAGAACACATTTCAGACGCAAGCTTATCTCCAGGACAGCAGGCTTTGGGGAGATCATACTTCACACCTACCATATTCACAGTGGAAGGAAATAAAGCATTCATTTAATTCCATATGTACAGTTACAACAGTTGGGGAAGTCACACTGGCTGCTTTATATATTGGAACAAGACAGTAAAGGTAATGTATTTTATAACACGAGGCCAATTTATGAAACGTTTCCTTAAGAGGACTTTGTTGAAATATACTATACTGATTAAAGTCTTTGTAAAGCAGTAACAAAAAGCAAACCCCCAAATGAAGTCTAATCATCATTCTGGTCTCAAACTGAATTCATTTCAAGCTTTTACTTTGAAATTTAGCAACTCTTCAGCAAGACACAATTGTTGATCGAGTCTGGATTTTTTCCTTTTTATTTAACAAGTAAATACCTTATCCATGTTTTCCAAAACTTGACTCCTAGGACAGGTACAGCTCAAACATGCCAATTCTGAGGCTCTAGAAGCCTCTGTCCATTACTGGAGTCAGGGCAAGGGAGGGTAACCTACCTGGCAGCTTTAGGACTGCTGATGTCACTGGGTCATCATCATGGCCTGGGCCTCAGACCCTGCGAGGAAGGCACTGGGTTGGAGAGCCTCCCACTGTGTGGCCCAAACAGATATCCTCTGTGTGCTGTCATGACACCACCGGCAGATCTAACTAAAGCCTTGGACATAAAAGAAAAAAAAAAAACAACACACAGTGTGCATGATTACTTAACATGTGTCTCCCTGATCAGACCGGGGCCCTGTAAGGAGAGGCGACAGTGACCTTCCCATGTCACTTACCCTCCCTCCAGATCAAAGTGAAGCCCAGTTCCCTCACTCTTTGGATACTGAATGCTAATGCTGAACAGCTCTTGCCTCTCCTTGAGCCCCATTTCTCTCTTTGCAAACACAGACTTTCTCCCAGGGACTCTGGGGAAACCTTGATTTCTTCTGCCCTTTCTTCCTTAGTTACTCAGGGCTGGAGCCACTCTCCCTGTGGGTGAGGCTCCTACAAGTGGGCCCGCCCCACAGCGGACGCTGACTTGGCCCGGTTGGGCAAGGCACGAGTTGCCGCAGGGTAGGTTACTCATCCAGGGCTCAGGTAAGAGGGCCCTGGTTGGGAAGCGGCACACCCAGGGGGGACACCGAGGGAGCAGGACGGAGCCATGGACTCCGCCAGGAAAGCAGGTGCCCGGGCTGTGATCTGGACCACAGGCTGGCTCCTGTTGTGGCCACTGCTCTTCCATGAAGGTAGGTCTGTCCCTGCAAGGTCCCTGGGGGAGAGTAGGGCCTCTTAGGAAGGAGGACCCCCGCCTCCTCAAGGGGAGGCTCACCACCAGCAACAGGCCTGCCGGAAAAGTTCTCTATCCTGGGTACTGGTAGGCTGTGGAAAGTTTCCCCGCCCTGGGCAAGGGGGCTGTGGACAGAATCCTCTCCTTTTGAGCAGAGGGCTGCTGTGGGAAGGATCCCCTGTCCTGTTCAGAGGGGACAGTGGAATGGATCCGTAATACAGCTGCCTGTGGGAAAAGTTCTCCAACCCGAAGCAGAGACCTGTGAGAACCTAGCCCTTCCACCTGGGCAGGAGGGGCATCGTGGCAGGGATTCCACTCCTCGATTAGCAGAGCTGTGAGGAGGCTCCCACCATAGACAGGCAGCGTGCAGGAAAAGGGTCCGGTTATCCAGTGGCCCTGGTTTGTGAGACTTCCTTGCTTGCTGCCTTGGGAAAAGCTCGCGCACAGCAGGACTGTCTCATCCGGGGATGGAGGGCGGGCGTGGGAAGGGCTCTTTCTCCTCGATGGGAGGACGCTTCAGCAAGGATCGCTCAGCTCTGTCCCGCACTGCACCCGTAGGAGCGCAGGCGCTGGAGTGCTACAGCTGCGTGCAGAAGGCAGACGATGGGTGCTCGCCACAGAAGATGAAGACGGTGAAGTGCGCGGCGGGCGTGGAAGTCTGCACCGAGGCCGTGGGGGCGGTGGAGACCAGTGAGTGCGACCCCACCCCGTGGTCCTTGCACATCCTCCCCCCTCTTTGGGCTCCTTCAGCCGGCCTTGCCCCTTACCTCCTTACCCCCACTTCAATTCCAACCACACCCCTTTAACTGGTCCGGCCCCTCCCATTCATCCTAACCAGGACCCTTCAGCACAGCCTCGCCCCTCCTTCCAGGGGATTACAGGTATGGGGGATTTCGGCGAGTTAGGGGGGACTGGGGCAATCTGGGCCTGGGACGAGGTCACCCTTTCCACTTGGGTCCTGCAGGGATCCTCCCCGCCACCCTCCACCCAAACTCCAGTACGCTGTGGGTCTCTAGGTCATATGGAATCTTCCAAGAGGGATCTCTTGGTGCCCAGGATGAGGTCCGCCCATCTGACCCCCCACTGTGGGAGGCCCTGGGTGGCCAGGCTCAGTCCTTGCAATCCCGCGCTAAGATTTGGCTAAGGAACGCCCATCTCCCAGGCCACGCCCCCTAGCAAGCCCCTCCTCTTGGGTCCTGCGCATTTTTCTTCAGTCCTTTTCTGTTTCTTCTGTTGCTTTCTGCAGCTGCGTCCCTCTTATGCACGAGTGGTCTTACCACTGGCTTCTCCCTTGATTCTGTTTGGGGTCAGTCTGTTCCCTTGGACTCTGCTCTGCAGACCACGTCCCTCCCTCTGCCTGCCCTCTCCCTGCCCTCTGCGCCTTCCGAAGCCCCCGCGGGTCGCCCCCAGTCTGTCCATCCGCCGGTGTCCCTGTGTTGGAGGCCCCGCCCTCCAAGGCCACGCCCCTGACCCGCCCCCTCCCTCTTCGCAGTCCATGGGCAATTCTCGGTGGCGGTGCGGGGCTGCGGCTCAGGACTCCCCGGCAAGAATGACCGCGGACTGGACCTCCACGGGATCCTGGCTTTCATCCAGCTGCAGCAGTGCGCCCAGGACCGCTGCAACGCCAAGCTCAACCTCACCTCGCGAGGGCTCAACCCCGCAGGTCCGTGGGGCGGGGACGCACGGGGCCACGCCCAGGTGCTGAATACAGTGGGCGGGGCTTCATCTCACAGGATCCGGAGGCAATGCTGGGGGCGGAGCCAAACGATGGTGGCCACGCCCACGGAGGGGCGGGGTGAGCTTCGGTTCCCAGCTCTGTGGATCCTTTCCTGACTCTCGGCTCGCCTGCAGGCAATGAGAGCGCTTACCAGCCCAACGGCGCCGAGTGCTACAGCTGCGTGGGGCTGAGCCACGAGAAGTGTCAGGGTACAGTGCCACCCGTCGTGAGCTGCTACAATGCCAGCGACCGCGTCTACAAGGGCTGCTTCGACGGCAACGTCACCTTGACCGCAGGTGAGCGAGCGCTCTGCACCTGCAGGAGTTGTAGCCTTTCTGAGACATCCTGGGTGGGGGTGTGGGGCTTTTGGGTCCCCCACCTGCAACACATTCTGGGGACTGTGATTGGAGCATAATGGGAGAGGCAATCCCATTAGCAGATAGCCTGGCGATAGGGATGCTTTTTATTCTAAAAAACTTTGAGGAGGAGATGCGTTTTCATAAAGAGAGACGGCAGATACAGAACGGAAGAACATACAATGGGAAATGTTTTGAAGCTTCTAAACTTGTGAAGACGTTCTTCAACCCCATCCTGTGCCCGGGGTTCTGGGGGAGCTGTAGTTCTGGCTCTAAGTCTAAATTTTGTTAGTCATGGGTTGGGCACAGGATGGGGGGACTAGTGAGAGGGACACGGGGGGCAGCTCGTTCTGCTATTTGATCTTAGGAGACGTTTGTATTGTAGCCCAAACCTCTTTGTTTCAAGGGACTCGTGTAGTTCAGGGTACACATTTTTCCTCTTAAAACACTGTGAAAAGGTGATCCAACATTTGCCAAAGGCAGTGGGACCCTGTTTGGCAGGGTGGGACCGGATTTGAGATTGTTTTATCAATGAGCGTAGAGCCCTTCTGTCCTATTGTAGGTCCCTTTCTCTTGTCTTGCCCTGGATGTTCCTGTGTTTCATTCTGGCTGTGCCAACGTCCTTCCATCCAACCACTGACTTATCTGTGTCTCCCTTCTACAGCCAATGTGACTGTGTCCTTGCCTGTCCGGGGCTGTGTCCAGGATGAATTCTGTACCCGCGATGGGGTGACAGGCCCTGGGTTCACACTCAGCGGCTCTTGCTGCCAGGGTTCCCGCTGTAACTCAGACCTCCGCAACAAGACCTACTTCTCTCCTCGAATCCCACCCCTTGTCCTCCTGCCCCCTCCAACCACCCCAGCTCCATCCACTCCGACTCCAACCACCTCTGTCGTCACTTCCACCCCAGCACCAACTACCCTCACCTGGACCACCAAACCCACCCCAACCCCGGCCAGCCAGACTCTTCCCCATGAAGTACATCCCTCCCAGAAACACGAGTCAAGGTTGGCTGTTCACCAGGACCGCAGTAATGTGGGGCAGTACCCTGCAAAAGGGACCATGAAACCCTCAAGTAAAGGCCCTGCAGCTCCTGGGCTTGCATTGGCAGCTCTTCTGTTGGCTGTGGCTGGTGGTGCCCTCCTATGAGCTTTTCCACCTGAGAACTTCTCTCTCACCCTGCTTCCCAGGTCCTGGGTACTGACTCTTTCCATTACTTGTGTTTCCCAAACTGGACTGGGCTGGCCCAGCGTGCTCTTCTGATATCCCCAGTATCCCCAGCTTCTGCTGCACTGGTTTGCGGCTTTGGGAAATAAAAACTACTGTTTATATGCTGCCTGGGTGTTCTAGCTTCTTGAGATAGCAGCTGCACCCCTCTCATGGTGCCCAGGACAGAGTGGGAGAAGTCCACTGTCCCAGGGAAGGTAGAAGGTTGAGGAGAAGCTTCCTGTGCACTTTCCCATGGTCAGGCAGGAATATGGAAAGAGGGCAGCAAAGGCCCCTATGTCTCTGTGGGCATCATCTTCTCTTCTGCCTTGTTACTAGACTGTGAGCTCCTCCAGGGCAGGGATTGTGCCTTTCGCCTCTGTGTGGCCAGTTTCTGGCACAGAAAGACTTCAATAAAGATTTAATTACTTTGTATGGTGCTTTAAAGGAGTCATTTCTGCCTCGTTTGTTTTCCACACTAAACTCTTGAATCTAAGCCAAGGTGGGCAAGGCAAGACCTTTTGCAGATGGAGAAGCTGGGTCCAGAGCAGTAGCCCAGGCGGAGCCCTGGCTTGAATTTTTTGACCTCCTGGGGTCCAGGCAGCTCGTGGGTAATCCCATGGACAGCAGGAAACTGGGTGAGACCATTAAGGGGCATAGTGTGGGTGGGAATGGGACTTTTAACAATTTAGGGAGCAGAGGAGGGCTTTGTCCTACGCCCTTCTGCCTCCCCCTTATCCCGAGACCCAAATGTGCTGGCATCAGGTCAGCCTCTGCTTCAGTGTTGGAGATCTGGACCTGAGCCCTACCTGTGTTTTCTCCCAATCAGAGTGTGTGTGGGGGGAATCAGGTTTGGAGAGCAGAGGTCCTGATATGCTGACGTAAGGAGACTGAGATTTGGAGAACAGTGAGATAATAGGAATATTGTCAGTATGACTATTAATCATGGGAAATAGCATGAGATAATAACAATGAAACAATAAATAGTGGTTATAAGGCCAGGGATTTAGTTCAGCAGCATAAACATCTGCCTGGCAAGTGCGAGGCACGAGTTTGATCCCCGGTACTAAAAAACAAACAAACAAACAAACAAACAAATAAAAACAAATAGTGGTTATAGTAGCAAAATAGGAAATGAGAACATGAACTGTCATTGCTTAATACATGCACTGTATGTGAATGATGGACAGATTAGTAATGTCAGTAACTACAGTCACAAGAATGCTAGTGATTAAAGAAAGTCTTGCCAGATGCCAGGCCTGGGCTAAGGGTGTTTGCATCCCTGATCTGACTTAATTTTACACAAAAACCCTGAGATAGAAGAGGGGAAACTGAGGCTTACAGTGATGAGGCAATTAACCAATATCAAATAATACATTTATTATGTGCCAGGTACTGTTGTAAGTGCTATTCTTGGATTAATATATTTAATCTATAAACTGTCTCTTGTGAGGTAAGTATAATCACCTACATTTTATAGAGTGAGGAAATCAGGCCCAGAAAAGTTGAAAAACTTGTTCAAGTCATCCGACAGTAGAGTCTGGATTTGAACTCAGATTGTCTGACTTGACTGAGCATGGCAATGTTTACCTTAGTGCCCCCTCACTTGACTAAACTTTAGACAGCCTTCTTCCTGCTGGGAGGTCCCTGACCTCCCTCTGGCCCTGAGCCTTAGACTCCCAGTGGCCTAACTGGAGAGGCCCTGACCTCCCTTGGGAGAGAGTTTATTTTAAATAAGGCATTATGAATTCTTTCTCTGCTTATTTGAGATATATGTGAGTCTCAAGTCTCGGCAGTTTACGACCAAGGACAAGTCTTTCTCAAGGACCTGGGAATCATCCTTGAAAGGTAATCAAAAAAGGAAAGCACTGCAGTTTCCCGCTTTCCACAGGGGCATGAAAGATTCTGTTTTTAGGTTCTGGCGGCAGGGTGGGGGGGCACACATGACCTGCTTCTCTTGAAGCTGCAAGAAAGTTCCCTTTGCCTTTGGGCAAAACCAATTCACACACACAGGTGTTTTGCAATCTCTCTCACCTCAGCTCTTAAACCCCTCGATCCCCCTACCCCTCGATGCAGTAAAGTTGGGTTCTGCCTGAGTCCCGGCCTCAGTGCTCCTGAACAAATGTGCCTCGCCTGCTGTGCCATTTGCCTTCACAAACAGGAGCCACTAACTAGTGTGAAACACGGTTCACACTGACAGCTTGCTCACTCTGAGCTTGTTTTTAT
Organism: Dolichotis patagonum; assembly: GCA_004027295.1. Classification (NCBI taxonomy): domain Eukaryota; kingdom Metazoa; phylum Chordata; class Mammalia; order Rodentia; family Caviidae; genus Dolichotis; species Dolichotis patagonum. Next base: position 90 of record PVJX010036035.1, on the reverse strand, counting down.
CACCTCTAAAGTACAGGATTCCCGAGAATGCTGGACCAGACTGAAGTAGGATGGAGGAAAAAAAGACAGAGAGGAGACAAGGAAACTGTC
>PVJX010036034.1:0-17816 GCA_004027295.1 Dolichotis patagonum | reverse complement strand
TACAATGTTGCCTGTTACTGTTGTCCTGGTGACCTGCTGTGATGTTCTGTGCCAATTTCACTATACTGTCTCAACTGGCTTTATTCCATCCTTTTTTTTCTGTTTGCAGCTTCACTGTGTGTTCACTTTGTTTGCCTTAATTTTGTAACATGAACAGCTATTTCGGGGAGTATGTGGTTTGTCAACTAGTGATTTATGGGTTTTTTTGAGGTTTTGTATTGTTTCTACCCTTTTTTCTGTATTGCTTTTTTTTCTCTTTAAATAAAATTTTAAAAAAAAGATGATAGAGACAAAAAGACAGCTTTCATGCAATAGAGAAATGGTACCAGGAAACAAGGAGAAGGGTGAGGAAGAGTGGAAGGGGAAATGAGAGGAATAAATATATGCCATGTACAGGAACCTGAGAACCTGAATCAATGTAAATATTATCAGCCATAACAGTTAACACAAACGGTATTCACAAGTATGGAAAAGGTGATTGAGGAATCAGAGGACGAGAGAAGGAGATAAAAATAAAAAGTAAGATGCTGTAATATGTACATATAATCACTTCCTAGGATGACTGCAAATCGCATAAATCACGAACATGTACTAATAAAATAAATGTTAAAAAAAGAAAGAGGAGAATATGAACTTAACGATTACCTAATAGTTTAAAACTGCATAGAATTCTTTTTTTGAAAGATGTTGAAAGTTATTTTATATTTCAGAGCATAGTCACATTCTGTGAAAACTGCATAAGAATTTAAAATATACACACCAGCAACAATGTTTATGTATTATTTGAACATTCTTATAATTAATTGGTTTATATGGCCTCTTCTTTACTTCATGGTTCACTGACTTATCTACAAATTTGGTAAATGCAAGTGTGAATAAATCCTCCACAATGATGTGAAATATATTAATTTTCCTAATGGCATATTTAAATGTATCACACATTTTAAAATATCTGTATGTTTATGAATACAGAATTTTATTCCTTTTTCATTGATTAAATATTCTATTGATGGGCAAAAATCTGTCTTTAGTGAACTGTGTCTACTTATACTATAATTTTTCTAATATCAGTGGTCTTTTCTTTTCTTTTTTTTTTTTTTCTGAGACAGAGTCTTGGTATGCAGTTCAGGCTGACCTTGGCTCACTTTGTAGCCCAGGCTGTTCTAGAGCTTGCAATGATCATCGTGCTTCAGCAATATCAGTATACTTACGTTAGTTTTTTTTGGGGGGGGTTATACTTTCCTGGCATATTTTATTTATTTTTATTATGTTATGTTCTTATAAAATGAATATATCTAGTTTTTTTAAATTTTAAATTAATTTCTATCTTTGAGGTAGGAAATGTACCTTTTTGTGTACTATCACAAATGCAGTTGAACTTGTCTTAATTGTTTTATTTTGTTGCCTATTTTATCTGTTGTATAGTATAAGGATTTTTTGTTTTTACTGAATAGCTTTGTTTTACATTGAATTTTCTTCTTTAAATCCACACATAATGTATCATGAATCTTTCAGTGTAGAAGTTACATAGTGTATATTTTCCCCATGTATTAGTCTCCTTAGAATTTCTGTGACTATTTAGTTTATCAAATATTAATAGTTAATTTACTTTTTCCTATATTCTCTCACTGCCCAAAATGAGTTTAGTAATAGCCATCGCTAGTCTGTGTATAATTCACGATGTTTGTAGAGCCTTCATTGCTGCCTTGGGGGAAGAAGAGGGCCTCAGAGAGAAAAACAGTGAAATTTGAAATAAGACTGAAATGCTTAGATACTGATTAAATTAGTATATTAATGGAACTAAAGCCCAGTTTGAAGTATAGTCATGTAATGTCCCTAAGGATAATATATAATTACATTAAATGGCTAGTCCCTACCTGCACTTAAGTCATCTCTGAAAAAGAAAGTAGTAACATACTTGGAAATGAAATGGATGCTATGCTGACAGAAATCATGGGCAGTGGACAGCTTTTCAAACTATATAAATTTTCACTTAAAAAGAAAAACATATTCTGTAAATACTTTGACTACTACAACTCACCAGCATTTTACATATTATCGAAGATTCCTCCTATCTGTTTTATATGGCAATATGTGCTTGGTGTCTAAAGGGACATAGTCTTGAGAAAATTAATAAATAAATGGTCTGTTCTAAGATAATAGAAACCAGTTTATTTGTTATATATATATATATATATATATATATATATATATATATATATAACTTGCTCAGTTTAGTTATGGATTTTGAGGAAGAATCTCACAAGTAATTTTGTATCTGTTGAAAGTTGATTTTAAAGGAGCAGAGGAACCCCAAAATGGTGAAACAGTGAGTACTAGCAACTCGGCTTCTCCAGAACAAAGTGTCTATGGTCTGGAAAACAATAGCTTGGGGAAGAAATGAAGTGAGTGGAGGTTACCCCAGAACCATGAGAGACCTGGCAGAGAAGAAGAAAGTGGATTAAGTGATGCAGAGAAAAGAGAACATGCTACAGAGGTGAAATCGTGCTACTGACACCAGCTCACTAGCTACTAGCTGGTAGGTGAAGTGAAACTAACATCTTTTTGCTCACAAAGGACAGGAGAACTTTATCAGGATGGGAACAATCATTTATCTTGGAAGCTGCAATGAAAATGAGGGAGACTGCTTCCCGAGTAGCTTTCCACAGTCAAGAATTGATGAGTACAAGCACTGACAGCCACAGTGGTGGAAAAAGAGCCAGTGGGATGCCTTTGTAAGGAAAGACGGGGTTCAAAACTGAGCCCCAAAGCAGCTCCTGGGTTGCTTCTCACTGCCAAATTCCCAGGTGGGGGAAGGGTTTCCATTCAAAGGCAGGAGGTGGTGAACACAGGCCTGGCTTCTGAGACCAGAGACCAGGTTCTGACTGAGCAACACAGGACGAGAAGCTCTCAGTGGCTCCATGTTCTCACTGTAAGCGGATCTCCACACCCAACACCACTCTGGGGGCAGCCTGCCATCTTAGACTGTCAGAGTGGACAGAGACATGGCCTTAACTCGAGGCTGACCAAAAGAGCACATGTCCAAAACAATAGACAAATTACTTTCATTATTCTTTATTTCATTGTATTATTTTTTATTTTTATTTTACTTTTTAATTTGAAATGTCATTTATTTTTATTCTTTGCTATTTTCCTTCATTTTTATCCTTTGCTATTTTCCAACATTTTTATTTCATTTTTTACCTTTTTCTGTTATGATTGTGTCTGTAGATGTGTGCCTCTCTTCCACTTACCTTTTTCCCCAATATAGTTTATGGAGGGTAAGGGAGTTCTCCCTTATCCTTTACAGCTAGGACTTTTATCCATATCTTTTCACCTGACTTCGTTCTCCTGTGTCTTATTCATTCTCAATTTTTGTGTTCTTTCCTCTCCCCTTTTTCATTTGTCTGTCTCCCTTTAACTTCCTTTCTCTAATCTTTATATCATAGAATCTATTCCCATCCCCATTTCTCATCATCAGTTATTTACCCAGTATACCATTATCTAAATGTGTAACATACACTTACAATCATTAATGTCTTTTATCTCCCTCTTTTTCCTCCTACTTCACACTATAAAGTAGAACTTTTAAAAGTAAATAAATAAAAATAAAACTTTTTTCTTTTTTCTCTTCTCTTCCTCCCTCTGACATTACCAAGTCCCCACCTCCTTGAACTTGATGTAACTGATTCTATAAAGTTACTGTTGAATGATGTTTTTCATCAGTAGGGGAGACACAGATAGTGGATTTAGTGCACATTAACTGTGGGACAAGACTTGGGTTGTTATGATGCTTACACTATAACTGTGGTTTTCTTCTCTAGGCTAAACAGACACTTGAAATAGGGCCCATGGTATGTTGTTTCTCAACTAGTCCTGATATACAACACTGTAAGGGACTAGCTTGCTACTCCTGTGGCTGATTTGATTGCATAAGAATAATCCTGATACTCTTGCCAGTAAACCTATCTACTGAATCTACCATCACACTCCGGGAGAGGGCCAGCCAGAGTTCCTAATCCAAGAACACTAAGAATTCCTTCAACCTAAGAGGAAGATTCAGTATTGTGTAGAGATAAGAGGAAGTTTTTGGGTGTAAACACTCAGATTTTCTGGCAAAGTACTACTTGGAAATCACATATGCATTGTCTCATTGGAATATTTAATCTGTAGTCTCATGAGACATCTTATAGATTTAAATTTTTGTATGTTTCTTTATTTATTATTGTGGTGTTACATTATATTCTTTTATGGTTTCCTGTGTTTATTAGGTTGTTATTTTTATATAGTTGTAATTTTGCGAGCTCTGATTTAATAGGTGTCTGGTTTCATTCCCTTGTCTCAGCTATCTAGTTTCTTCACCTCAAACCCTTGAGACAGTATTATTAACATACTTCTTTATTCTTTTTCCAAACACATAAACTCCTCCTCTCAAGTTTTAAATTCCTGCTACTTAGTTCTTTCATCATCACTCCTATCTCTTCTTGATCCTCCCTATCCTAAGCCTTTGGCGCTTTTGTAATTACTTAGTTTACCATCCTCCCTATCAGCAAGTTCTGAGAAACAAAGTAAGCCCCCTTCTCCCATATCTCACCCTTGTCCCCACAGTGTCCTCTGAAAGCTCTCAAATTTAACTCTTTAGGATATGCTCTACCAAAGTGAGCACAATATTAACTTTATGTAATATTCCTTCCTCCCTTTGCCTGTTCTGTATGACCATCATGACAGTTCATTATTTGTGGTTATTCTGCAAAGAGGCAGGTGCAGTGGAATGGGGAGAACAGGAAGTGGTTGGATGAAGAGTGTTAGGCACTAAGGTAGAGGTCTGAAGTGTGGGAAATAGTGGTAGATAAGAAAAGTGTGATGTGGGTTCTGAGTCCATTGGAGTACATTTAGTTGAATTAAGGGATTAATATTGTGATCGCCATATATAACAAAAATTATATATATATATATATATATATATATATATATATATATATTATATAATATATTATATAGACACACATAGAAGAATGGGAAAGCAAAGAAATAGAAAATCTACAAACCCTTCCAAGTGTCCCAAGGCAGAATAGGGAATAACAAAGGGAGGAGAAAACAAACATCAAGTACAGAAAACTATGAAAAGTTCATAGAAGAGACAAAGAAAATAGACACCTTCAAAGAGGAAACATCACAGCAATTTCATTCAATATGCCCAAAGAGAATTTTGTAAAATAGATTTTAAAAAGTCCCCCCAAAACCAAACCAAACCAAACCAAATCAAAACAAACAAACACACACACACACACACACACACACACACACACACAAAACAGAGAAAAAAAAAACCTGGATGAGTTAACCCTAACAGTTTAAAATTTGAATAACAGTTTCAACATGGGTATAAAATCTTCAGAGATGTCTCTCTAAAGATCTTAAAGTTAGGAATACATGCACAGTAATGTTTATAGTAACACAAATTGTATTTGCTAAATCTGGAAACAACCTGTATATCTATCAACAGATGATTAGAGAGAGAAAATGTTTTATCTATGTATCATGGAATATTACTCTGATATAAAAAATGATAGATTTGAGTTATTTGAAAGAAAATGGATTCACCCAAAAAATATCAGTTGAGTGAGATAAATCAGACACAGAAACTCAAATACCATTACAATATCTCTCCTTGGGGTGAGGCAAAGTACAAATGAAACAGAATAAAAATGATGGCTAGATGGGGACAAGGAGATGGATCTCTTGGAATAAGAAAGTGGTTCCAGGGAAAAAGTGTGAGGGATGAAGAGGAGGAGAAGGGGAGATAAATAGATTAAAGTTATGCCATGTAGAGGAAACTAATAACCTCAAAAAACAAATGTAAACATTATATGCCATAACTAAATCTCAGATTAATAATAGCAACAAGAATGAAAAATGGGATAGATGAACTGGAGGAGGAGGCAGGGAAGGGTAGTGATGAGGAAGAAGATTTAAAAAGAAACACATTGTGCTATGTACATGTAGCTACTCCCCAAGATTACCACAAACCACGTAAACTGCACACAAATATTAATAAAATAAAATGTTAAAAAATAAAGAGTATGATGTATATAATGACTATTTCCAGAAAAAGTGTCAACAATACTTAATTTTGTCAGAATCTGATTAACTAATAATTAAGTACTTGATTTTCTGTATAGTTAGCAGTCTCCAGATTTGCAATTATCTTAAAGATATTTCCATTTTTACAAATAAAGCTAGCTTTTGCTTTCATGTGACAAGATTTTCTTATAAATAAATCCATCAAATGTGAGAGATTTGCATTATTTTATAGATTTGACAAATCTAGTTCTAATATTTGGACATAGTTTTGTTATCATGTTTGGAAATCTTAGACAATAAGACCATATTTTACATTTCCTGTAATTCTACCTAAAATATTTGACAGAATAAAAACCTATTTGCTGGGGCTGGGGATATAGCTCAGTTGCACAAGCACCTGTCTGGCAAACACAAGATCATGAGTTCAATCCCCGGTACTAAAAAAAAAAAACAAACAAACAACCTATTTGCTATCAAATGAAAGATACAAATAATAACAGTTCTCCATTGCCATTGACAAATGGGAAGATAATAAGTGTTATGGTTTGTGTCTAGGTGGCTCCCTAAGCCTCCTGCAGTCATGGAGGTGGCTGAATCTAGTGTTTGTGATTGGTTCATTGGCTAGCACCGGGATTGTGATGTGAGTGCTGCCCATGCCCAGGAGTGGAGCAGGCATACAATATAAGGGAAAGAAGAAGGTGTGTCTTTCCTCTTTTGCCCTTTTGGTCTTGTAGTTTGCAGCCACCATGAATAGCTGTCCCTCAGCCATGCCACCCTGCTTTGGAGCCAGCTGAGTATGGACTGAAACCTCCAAAAACTGTAAGATAAATAAACTTTTTCTTCCTTCATTTTGAGCATCAGGTATTTTGTCTCAACAGTGACAGAAAAGCAACCAAAACAATAAGTTACCAATTAGAATATGTATCAATGAAAAGTTAATATTCAGAATCAAATCATCACTTAAATATATGATAGCCAAAACCTCAAAATATAAAAAACAATGAATAATTTGCTATTGAACTAATAAGAAAATTCTCTTATATGTTAACTTTTTTCTTTTAAAATCATTTTTATTACAGTCAATTATTATTGTTTATTAATTGTGAGGCCAGAACATTTCTGTCAGTAATTTAAGTCATTACATAGAAATAGTGTTATAATAATTATGAAATTGTTTCTACTACAATAGTGTTGCAATATAAAACATCTTGCCAGGGGAAGTTTTGATTGATTGTAGCAGTACTGAAAGTGAATTAAATGTAAATGAGAAGCTATCAGCAAAAAAAAAAAAATATGTCCCAAGTCACCAAGCTCAAGAAAAGCTCTTCTCAAGGAAACTTTAGTGAATTTCTAAGTCAAGAATTACCAGTTGAGGATGTGGAGATGGACTGAAGCAGGAATTCATTTAAAAGCAGGACTGAAGCAGAAATTCATTTAAAAATGGCATTAAAATAATTTTGCTGTCAGGAACATTCATTTTACTTTTTAATAGTACAGAGATTATTGCCCATAAAACAAATCTTGAGAACTTTTACTTAAATGAACCAAAAAATACATATTTATCTGATAGAGTAACGAACACACTGAAGTATCAACTGCACTTCTACAGGAAGAGAGAAAAATATATGGTCAGATGAGAGAAAATGTTGGGAAGATGAAGCAAATCACTTCACTCTTTCGAGAGTAATGCATTTTCTATTTGACAGTGAATTCCATGTTTACACTGTCTGCTTTCCTCCCAACTGCCCTCTAGTGAAACCTGCCTGTTGAACTATTATAAACAGCTACTGTAGTTTATACTCCCATTTGAGAGAAATATCTCTGAAAAGCATTCCTGCAATCTCTCCTAAGATCTTTTCCCAGCTACCTATGCTAAAGTAAGTCTTCACTCCTAGACTAGAAAAGCAAGAACAAAGCCTCTTGCATAAAACCAGTAGTGTGAGAATGAAAGCCACTGATGAACAGAAACTGACTTGAGGAGAAAAGATAGCACAGCTAAAAATTCCAACCCGTATCCTAAGCAGTATTCCCTCATAAAACTAAACCTTGGTATTATGGGAAGGACCATGAGAGACCTATGGGAAAGAGCTGAGACTTTCTTATCTTCGTAGTCATCCCCACGTTTCTAATCAAAGATCATTTTAAAACAGACAAACTCTAGCCAAGCCTGAGGCATTTATAAACATGGCAGGGATTCAGAGGATGAGACCAAAGCTGCCTTTCCAGTATGCAACTGATAACAGATGAATGATAAGTGAGTTACCTGAGAACACAGAACAGAGCACTTCTAAACTGGATTTACATGAGCAATATTACGTGATAACTTTCAAACCTTTGAGTTTAGAAGTGGTTTGTAACCCAACATAACTGGAATAATTGATATGATTAGCTCCTAATGTTGTTTTTAATAGAAAAGTACTAAAACTAGCCCTTGTCTTTCATTTTTTTTTTTTTTTTGATACCTTGGATTGAACTCATGACAGCATGCTTGCAAGGCAGGTGCTTATGCCTCTGAGCTAAATCCCCAGGCCCTCATCTATGTTTATCAAATGACCCTGATTTAACCAACTCTGCTTAAAAAACATGTGATCAGCTGAAATTATCACTAAATTATATAAATATGTATAAAACTCCAGCTTTTTTAGAAATCCATGGTGGTTGTTTTCCTGATGTGAGAAAACAGAAGTGTAAATAAGAAAATGTAAGTGTAAATATGTTTACATATTTGCTATACTAGATAGACTACCTAGTATATCATATCTACATATACGAGGTATTATCAAACAGGAAGACCATACTCAAATGGGAAGAAGAATAAAGGGTGGGAGAAGAGGAAAGGAAGGAAGAGAAAATTTTTAAAAAAAGAAGGAAAAATGGAAACAAAGCTTTTGCAAATAGGCAGAAGATAGGGTAGGGGAATGGGGAAAAAAGGAAGTAAGTTACGTCATGTAAGGTACAAAATCCCTATGATGACTCTGATCATGATGTATTCTAAAATATATCAATAAAATTAATTAATAAAAAAGGGAAATTCATGGTGACAACATTATGTAGCTTTGAAATGTCTCCAAACACAGAGCTTGCTACAAGAGTGACGTATGTTTTGTGTGATAATTTGAGTGTACTTCTTCATCTCTCAGAGGTGTTAGTATGTGTCACACCTAATCAGATTCTATGAGAAAGCTGTTGACTTCAACTATTAGACTTCAAAATACATGTAAATTTAATTGTGACAGACACTTTGAGAGGTTAGACCATAACATGGCTGCATTATCGGCCACCTCTCAAAGACTGAGAGTTCAGTTTATCATAGGGCTAAACACTGCTAACTTCTATACTCTCTCTAAAGCCTCACCCAGAACACACACATCACCCTCTACTGTCTAGGTATTTAACATGTTGTCACAGATCTATGCTCTGTTGGTTATACAATTTCTCCTGAGAACCACACATCACAAAATCTAATTAGATTACACTTTCCACAGAATCTGGCTGCTATCTTCATTGAACAAATAGATATCAGTAATTCTGTAACTCACTTTCTGTGTGACTATTATCCCTAAACATTATGAGCCAAAAGAAAACAAAAATATCTTTATCAATATACCAAGTGATTTATGAAATCATATTTGAAAATCTCTGTATTTTAACCATGTAAAATGTTAAGAGATAATGAATAATATGTATAATTATGAAAAGAGTCTAGAAATTGAAGACAATTATTTTAAGTTCATAAAAAGCTATTAATATCCCTATCTCTATGCATATATATATATATATATATGAATTTGCTCCTAAAATTTCCAGAGATGTACTCATAAAAGTACTGCAAATCATTATATGTAAAGAAAGGCTCAATGGATGAAGAAATGGAGAAAAAATTTCCTTTTTTTTTTTTGTGGTACTGGTAATTGAACTCAAGACCTCATGCTTGCCAGGCAGGCACTTATGCCACTAAGCAACAGCCCAGGCCCAAAGAATTTTCTTATTTAACAAATTTTGGTTTTCATCTTTTGAATGTTTTATTAACATAAATATATAGTCTCTTCTTTATTGAGAACACATATATAAAAAGAAATGTAAAGTAACTGGTATTCTGAGAGATTTAAAATCAAATGTAATTGTTTAAATGAATGTAATATATGTGTAAAATTAATAGCCGTTTCAATAATTTCTATGAGAAATAAATAGGTTACAAACAAGGCAGTATATTGAGATAGAATAAATTAAATTTTCTTGTTTTTAAAGTAGATTCAATTTATTTCACTGAAGAGCATGGTTTCAGGATGCACCTATTTACCTAGAAATGTCTCAGATTTATCCTGCTGCAAGAGTACTCCATCATATATTTTATAAAACTACATCTATTTTTTACCCATTCCTTTGTTGATGAGCATTTGAGTTGTTTCCAAGATTCAGATATTACAATTGTGCTGCTGTAAACATGGATGTACACATATTTCTGTGGTATGATGTTTTTAATTCTTCTGGGAAGATACCCAGAAGGGGACTAACTGGGTCCAATCGGCTCTCTATTCCTAATTTTTGAGGAATCTCAAAATGCATTTCCATAGTGGTTGCACCAGCCTACACTCCCACCAGCAGTGGAGAAGGGTTCCTTTTTTTCCACATCCTTAACAGTATTTGTTATTGGTTGATTTCTTGATAATTTCTGAGTGAGATGGAATCTCAGCGTTGCTTTAATTTGCATAACTGGATACATGCGTGTAAATATTACATTGTCTCCCTGGTGTGAGAAACTGAAAGAATACATAAGGATCGAAATGCACAAAAGATTTATGAAATTGGAAGAAATTGTTCAAAAGAAAGAGGAACCAGGGAGGGAAAATGAGGAAAGGAAGGAAGGCAAAATGAAAAATAAAACTTTGCAAATAAGGAAGGGAGAATGAGTAGAAGGGAGAGGAAAAGATTGGAAAACAAAATAGAATCAAGATATATCATAAGCAGGTATAAATTCTCTGCAATGAATATTAATATGTATAGCTAAATTATGCCAATAACATTTTTAAAAATCAGATTCAGTCAATACGATGAATTTCTATAAACATTTTTATGGAACAGTTTCCATAAATAGAGTTCCATGAAGAACTCTAAATAGAAGCAATTAGAACTGGAGTGCTTAGATTTTGTAATTGTCTCTACTTGTTCATTCTCTTTCCTTCCTCCTCATGCTTGTCTCTAAAGTATTGAAAAGAATTGTTGGCCTCTTGTGAAACAGCTGTTTGCTCAAATGCCTTTTTCAACCTTATAAACGCCTTAGTTTTCAAAAACTTTTTTCTTTAATCAAGTTATTCACAGTATCACACTATTTACAAAACATTTCATTTGCACATTAAAAAATCATTGACCATGGAAAAATGAGATATAACTGTTTATAAATCAGAAACAACAAGAGTTTTTTTTGAAAAATGAAGCATATGGTTAACATGCCAGGTTTACCTTCATTATAACACAGGCACTGTTACTCTGCACCTCAATTTTCTACACAGGATGACAAGAGAGTGTCGATCTTTTATCCCACATTCTAATTGGCAAGTGTCTCAGCAATACAAACAGGAAAAATCCACTGGCACCAAGTTGTGACCAATTCCAAGATATTTAGAAATTTCCTTCCTTCTCTTTCATTAATACACAGTTCCATTTAGAATGTCATGTAACAGGTTATCAGAATGATAGCTTAGTGTTTAATCTCATTATATAGGTAATGAAGTTGATGCTACACAGTCCAAACTGCACAGAGCTGTGCAAAATAAATAAATAAATAAATAAATACAATTATTGAGTTTTCCAAATCTGATCCTATTTTCCAGATGTAGCCCTCATTAATATATAAGTCATTTTCTACAGTTATATGAATACATATACACTAAGCAAGTAGTAGTTGTAGTAATGTATGCACATTTCTTGGACTTCCATGATGTACCATAAAAGGTCAAAATGAAACATACATAAAGAAAGATTTTTTCTGTCTCCACTGGAAAAAAATGTCATTTCTCACTCCTTTTATCTGTGAAAATAGGAAATTATATTGACTGATTTTATAAAGTTAGCCCACCCCTCATCCTTAGGATTAACACCATTTAATCATGATTTGCCTACATTTATTAATATGCAATCAGCTCACATTTGTGATGTATTTCTGAAAATTTTTGCTTGTTTGTTCAGTAAAGTTTTGATTGGATGTTTCTCTTTATGGAGTCTTTCACTGGTTTTGATATCAGTAATGTTTTGGGAGGTTTCTTTTTTAGTGGGATAATTTATATGAAACTTTTTATTTAAATAGTTGTTAAATTTTCCAGAGACATAAAATGGAATCAGAGTTTTGATGTAGTTGGTAGAAGATTTTCAACTATAAGCTTGGCACCTTTAGATACATGTAATTATACAAGTTTCCAAACACACATGGGTCTTTTTTTCTGCATTGTCATATTTATCAACATAGTCATTTTGTAGTACTTCCTATTAAATTTTATAAAATCTCTATTAAATAGAATTATATGTCTATAAATTTATAGTTACAGCTCTCCTTTTATGACTGATTGGGCTAGTTTATATCCTTTTTCTTTGTTATGAGAGCTAGAGATCTATTAATTTTCTATGGCTTTCTTCTTTATCTGGTTTCCCACTGTTTGTATAGGATGCGTTTAAAGTCCATTTGGGATAGGATACTTCTTGGATATTCTTAGATAAGAGGTCTACTATTTTTCATTATTCTTTGTAATTTTTCATCCATTTTCCCTTCAAATATATCTTCTGTAGAACTCTCTTTGTTTTATGATTTCTTTCCATTGTGTGATTTTAGTTGATATTATCTCACATACCTTAAACGTTATTTTTCCTTCTTTAACACATTTTCTCTTTTTCAGTTTATGGTCATAATTTGTTGGAATTATCAATTTAACAGTGAAACTACAATGTTAGTTGACAACACAATTCTATTAAGATTATATTTATATTTTCCACATGTCCTCGGCTAGTTAGAACTAATCATTATAATCATTCTGATAACTGTCCTCATTGACTTTATTTATTTATTTATTGGTGCTGGGAATCAGGACCTCACGCTCACCAGGCAGGCTCTATGCCACTCAGCTATACTCTCAGCCCTCTTCATTGACTTACCCACAACCCTTAATTTTCTACCTCTTGATGTATGATTTCTAGAAATATTATACTTCTTGGTATAAATGTTGCAATTGTCTTCATGATTTAAAAAATATTTTGGAGGTCACTGTGAACTCCACAAAACTAAAATGAAAAATATATTCTTTTTTCCATTTCTAATTCCTCCTCCAAAGCTTTCATAATTATTTTAAATTTTCAAGTCTTTTAATACTTATGCTCAATTGTCTATAGTGATTTTCAATATATTCATATAGCTAAATCCTAAACACAAATCCTAGTAAATCAAATTTATGACAATAATTAATAAATATTATTTGCCATGATACCAGGAAATAGTCTGTCCTTCATAGGTACAAACCTTGTTTTGGAGGCCAAGTAAAAATTTCAGTTTAAATTCTTAGGGCTATCTATACACAATAAATACATGCAAAAATCTCCTAGGAAATGCGTCAATATTTATTCATTAGGAAATTTTGTAGGTTTAATTCAAATTATGTTGAGAGCTACTTTATAGCTTTAAATTTTTTTTAACATAAATGTTATCTTTACTATATTAAATTCAAAGTCTACCCTGAATTGAAATAGTGTGTCTCAGTTGATAGTGAAAATTGAGTGGCTTTGGAGAAATAGAAATTGCTCTCATTTCTGTAATTAGTAGCTAGGTATGTTAGTGGCATTAATACTTGACTGAATTAACCATGCAGCCAGACATGATGGCGGCACACTTGTAATCCTGGCTACTTGGGAGGTTGCGGAAAAAGAATGGTAAGCTCAAGGTGAGCCTGAGCAACTTTGCAGGACCCTGTCTCAAAACCAGAGGGCGGGGGGAGAGAAAGAGATTGGTAATGGATTAATTATGTAGTAAACTGGTTCTATGACAAATCAAATGGCTGTTGGTGAAGAGCTTTTCTAAAAACTGAGCTCGGGTCATTAGGGACACATTAGGAGCATTTAGCGTATCACCACTGGTGATGTCATTCACAGAGGGCATTCTGACCGCGTGAACAAAGCACTAAAGTGAGCATGTAGGGATGTACAGATTAACTCCCACAATTTGAAGTGGCTTTGGGAACACAACATCACAAATGAAGTTTGTTCTGCTGATGTGAAGAATGTTTTCTAACATTTTAGCAATGAATATACATGGATTTTGAGTTGATGTCAAATAAAGGAGTACTTAACATATAACTAATTTGTCATGTTGAATTAGATTTCAAACACTTTTCTCCATAGAGCATTTTAGCTCTATACTATTTTTTCTGTATATTTTAAATCGCCTACTTTCTTTGTCCTATAATGTCGTGCAAAAACTACTCATCCTAAGAAATGTTCACTTTAACATGAACATGAGGAAATATACTAACAATGCAGGTTATGAGCATACATTGCATTTGTACACATAAATAAATGAATCAAATTAATTGAAAATATAGGGGGTTAGTACCATTTTCTCTTTTTTATGCTATGTTTTCCTTTGTTAATCATCATGAAGACCTCCAGGATTTTATATGAACTTTCCTGGTACTGAGGGTTTGTTTTCTTTTCTCCTCATAGAACCCTAAATTGCATTTTCATGCCTTCTTTGTGGTTATGGTCACTGAGCTAAACTATCCTCCTTCAAGTACTGTTTTATTTTTTAATGGCACAACGTTGTCTAGCTTTTGAGGGCAAAGGGATAGGAACTGTTTTCATTTCAATTCTTCGAATACAGCTATTTTCTGTAACCTGATTTCTAAATTGTAAGTCTTACCCTGTAGCAGAAACTTGGTCACCACCTGTAGTTGATTTCCATCCAGTTTTCCTCTGGCTCCCCTCCCTTTGTGTGTGTTGATGTCTCTCTTCTCATTCCCTCTTTCTTTTCTCCTATTTAGACTTCACACAAAACTGCACGCTCAAAAATAAACCTATCTCACCTGCTCTGCAAGAGCTGTCTTCCTCCCGCTGTTTTCTTGCTGTACCTCTTGTTTGTCTCTAGCTTCTTTACATTGTGCTTTTCATCTTTTCTCATCAGAATGTGAAACCTATCTTCTTCCTTTTTCACTTCTATTCTTCAACCTCTTATTTCCTTTGTCTTTTAGACCCCGAAAAGACTTCCCTGCAGACAATATGAATTGAAGAATTTTTTGTTTGTTTGTTTTTTTCTTGAACAAATGACACTGAGCATGTATTACCTGCCCAGGTTTATTAAGAATATTTCAGGGAACTAATAGCTATATTCTCTTAATCCCAATGGCAATACTCATTTTCAGTTTTAGTGAAAGAACTGAAAAATATTTTAAATTAGTATTAAGAATGTTGGCTTTTGACTCCTTTTCTATCAGTAACAGATTTTTATTCTAAAGGAAGTTAATCTGCCTTTTTTGCTTGCATGCTTCTTCTTCTTTATTTTATTTTTTGGTGCTGGGAACCGAACTCATGACCTCATGCTTGTTGTAGCAGACACTATACCGCTGAGCTATATCTCCAGCCCTGTGTGCTTTCATTTGTAACAATATTAGCACATACAGTAATATGTACGTCTGAGTGCAGGAGCAAACTGAATATTTACAAATCACTTTATGTAATTCTGCCATATTAACACAATACATCAAAAATTTTACTTAATATCTACTATTTTGAACATATAATCAATTTTATATCATATATTCTTTCTTTTTTACTAAGATTTTTATTTATGAATCTGGTTACTCAGCAACACTTCAAAAATTTGCCAGTACGATGTCATGATAATGTGTAACAGAAAAAAAAAATGAAAAACTTTGAAATCAAATATGTGTTTGAGAGGAATGTACTTACAAGTAGTGGCACTGAAGTTAATTTATGTTCAGCATCCCTAATCAAAAATCTCAAATCCCAAATCCCAAAAAGTTGCTGGAACAACTCTTTTTTAAATCACTACATGTTTGAAGCATATAATGTTTGCATTCCTGGTGTGGAGTTGGTACACACATATGACACATCTTCATTTCTTTTTTAGCCCCTTCTCTTCTTCCTCCTCCATCTCTTGATCCCTTCCCCATTTGAGAAAGATCTATCTCGTCACTTCCTTTTGTCTATCTTTCATTTTTCTCTTTACTTACATGCTGAGTTTTTCATATAAGAAAAATCATTCAATATTGAAACTTATATATGTCTGATTTATTTCACTTAACACCATGCTCTTATAGTACATCCATTTCCCTACAACTGAGGCAAATTTATCTTTTGTATGGCAGAGTAGTACTCCATTCTGTATAAATACCACATTTTCTTTACCCCTTCAGGTGTTGATGGAAATATGGGCCACTTCAAAGATTGTGTGAATTATGGCACTATAAAACTGGTATGCATGTATCACTGTAATAGCACATGTCATTAACTCTTTTGGAAATACAACTAGAAGGAGAAGAAGGATAGTCAAATAGAAGCTCTGGATTTGGATTTTGAAGATTTCTCCACATTAATTTTCATAATGATTTATGTGCCTCCCAACAATTTACACAACATGGTAAGATGTTGTCCTATGATCTAGGCCTAAAATTGAGCAGCACTCTTTGGTCACAGTTTGTGGTGACCCTCTCCCTTCATTTAGTGCAAAGTTATCTATAAAATAACTAAATTATCTTTTTATTTTTTATTTTTTATTTTAAAGGGGTAAAATTAAACACAACAAAACAGTACAAAACAGATTACAAGAATGCAATGTAAGAGACATAAATGTCAAAGCAAGACAATCAGAGATGTTTGCTATCTATCATATTGCCTCTTGTTTTCTTACAAATAGTTGTCCATATCTTCACATACAGAGAATTCACATGAAATGTATAATATTTTTGATGATTTCTTTGACTAATTATTGAGGATTTTTCATCTATGTTAATTAGAGAGATTGCCACACAGTTCTTTTTGCTGTTCTTGTTTGTTTGGATCCAAGTCTACTTTCTGCATCAGGGGAAAGATAGCTTCCCAGAATGATTTGGGGAATATGTTTTTCATTTCAATTTCATTACTGTGTTTGAGAAAAGTTGAAATTAGATTTGCCTTGAAGTTTTTGTAAAATTTCATAGTGAATCAGTAATATGTTGGGCTTGTTGTATGTGGTAGTCTTTTAGTGCTGCTTAAAAGTTTTTTAAAAATTATTTTATTTAAAGAGAAAAAGCAAAACAAAACAAAACAGAATAAGGGGTAGCAACAATACAGAATTCCAAGGGAAAAAGGAAAAGAACAACAACAACAAAAAAACCCTAAGAAATTATTACTGGACAAATTACATACTGACTTCTTGGAAATAGTTGTTCAAATTACAAAGTTAAAACATGTAAAGTAGACATTCAAACAGTGAGACTGTTAACAGTTCTGCTCCACGATCTGACAAAAACAGCGATATGGTCATCCATCTTACCCACTCAATATACAAGCAATTATATCAAAAGGGTAAAATTAAACACAACAAAATAGAGCAAAGCGGATCACAAGAAAGCAATGTAAGATACAAACATTTCAAAACTAGACAATTGGAGATATTCACTCTCTATCATATTGACTCTTGTTTTCTTCCAAATAGTTGTCCATATTTTCACATACAGGGAATTCACATGAAACAACCT
>PVJX010036033.1:0-17833 GCA_004027295.1 Dolichotis patagonum | reverse complement strand
AGCATAGTTCTAAACTTTGAAATTTTGTAAAATAAACAAAACAATATGTAACAGAGACCTATTGGACATCACCTGAAAAGTCTAAAATATTTACCATCTGGTGAAAGTCTATCTCCCTCTCACCTAAACTGTCCTTTCTCTGTTGGACTTAGCCAAATCCATACTTATCACTTAATACATACATGAAGTCATAAGTGATGTTCCCCCAATAAATTATCTTAATAAACTCCTCTGTGTACCTAAGATTACAGCTCCATAATAACCCATGAATAATCCCACCAATGAGTCTACTTATTGTGTTACGGGAAATTGTTTGACTTCCCAATTAGGCATTGTGAAATTTTCTATCCACAAAAACCTACTGTGGGCATGTAACAAATGTTGGTGAAATGAATTGTTGAGGAGTAGGAGTCAGAATTTACAGCAACTTAAATATTAGGAGCTCTCCGTGGTACTGAAAAGTCTCCACTACGACTCCTTCAGGATTTTTAGAACCTCAGCTGTTGTATTCTTCAGTTACCTTTACAAGCTTCTATCAGAACGTTTCTGCTACTGTAACTCTACTTCCTATAGAATCCTGACTAACAATTGTCCAACTTCATTTCTGCTCTGTTATAACTATAACTATCTGTGATCAAGAAATTTATTACCACCAAATATGGTCCCTCATGTTTTCCAGCCACTTTGCAATGGGGGTGGGGGTTAATCAGTGGGGTATGAGCAGAACTGAAGAGTATTATTTCCTATTGGACACACAGAACAGAGGATGTGGGTTTTCTAGGTTCCTTTGCTTCCTCACCTGGATAATGGAGGCCACATGCCGAGACAGGATGGTGATAACGTGGAGAGAGCCAAACAGCTGGGTCCCACGTGGAGGACAACTACACTGCAGAGTCATTTGTTTCATGTGATGGATGAGTTAAGCTGAGGTGTGGAGTTAATTTGCTACCACAACAAAACTAGACTGATTTGATGAAAACCTTTTTTTCTCCCACAGCACTGGCAATTGAATCTGGCCTTTGTACTGAGGGTATCTGCAGTCCTTCTTTACTGTTTTGAGACAGGGTCTCTCTAAGTCACTAAGTTGCCCAGGTTATCCTGGAACTTGTGATCCTCCTCTTACCTCCACCTCCCAGAGTGCTGGTGTCACAGGTGTGCACTCAGCCAAAACATCCTTTCCTTGTTAAAAATTTTTATTTTATTGGTACCCTTTAGAGACACATAACGATAACATGCATGATGGGGAATTTGTACCTGTCCTGTTGCTTCTTCTTTTTTCCCATCTCCTTCCCCTTACTTCGACCCCTTAACCTTTCAGCATAACTCTTTATCATAGCTCCTTTACTTCTGCTTCTTTTATACATTATAAATTTCTGAAGTGAGATGATTTGATCCTATTGATTTTGAAGAACACCATTGGATAATTGTTTGCTAAACAAATTTCAAGTCTGTTTTTCTTTCCTTTGTTATACATTTTTCAAAAAGACCAATTTATTGATTTTACAGCAAAGGAAAACTGTGGCAAGTATAAACTGTATAGTCCACATCAATCACAAGGCTTTAATGACTTGGCTGCATATCCCAGTCCCTCACAGATGAGCAAAGCCTTTGGGAAATTCTATGTAAACACTCAGGGCCTCAGTTTCCTCACACAATTAGTACTCACTTTGTTGGCTTACAGCTCATACATATAGAGTGATCTGAACAATGCCTAGCATAGAATAAGTACTAAACAAATGTTGGCTAATTACTACATAAGGAAGCTACTTCCTACCATGTTCTTAATAATTTTTATCACATTCTTACTATTTGCTCCTGGAAAGGTTCTTCATTCAGTAATTTATCTTTGTTCTCATAGAATTCATTAATAAACTAAAGAATATTAAATCATATCTAATATGAAAGTTATAGTTTAAAGTGTGTATCACATCAGTAGCAAGCACTTGATATCATGGCTGAAGATTATGTACTCAGAAAAAATTAACAGTGAATGAATTCTGATGATCAAACATCTTTGTTAGGCTTTCAGTCCTAGTGAAAGGCCCCCCACACTTTGCAGCCCAATATTATCTAAGTGCTGTCTAGATCAGAGCAGTAACATAGTACTTCAAAAGACAAATCACAAGAAAAATTATTTTTCACATGCTGCATATTACTTCCATTGCCGTTTTATTAAAATTCACTCTCCACTGAGGCAATAATTAGAATACTGAATCAAAACACATGTGCCTCATATCTCTGAGGCTAAATGATCACAAATGTAGTCTTAGAAATTCTTAAGTTCCTTACATATTTAAAATAATTAGGAAAATAAAAATAAAAGGATAGCCCCTTTAAAAACTATAATAATCTGTGAACTTGAAGTTAGACAGAGCATCTAATTTGATTTAAAAAGATATTTATTGGTATTATTTGACATATACACTCATTTAAAGTACTACTAACTAGATTCTAAAAAGGTAAGTTATTTGTTAAGGTAAATTTAGTTTTCCTCCCTGTAGTTTTCATTTATTTTTAACAAATAATGGTTGACTGTGTGGAGCCTTTGAAGTTTCTCATTTAAATTCTATCATTTCAAGCACCAGTCCAAATGGTCATTCTACTGTGTGATTTCCCTTAGGCTTTATGTATAATATCTTTAGGGTAAATTTATAATTGTATTACTTCTAATACCAAGGACAAAGTTATCATTTCTGGTATGAGTTGAGAGAAATTAACTTTAGATTTGAAATTATCTTATAGTATCTAACTTAAAACACAATCACCCAAACAATTGTCCCAAAAGAATTCATTCATATCTTTCTTTACAGTTGATTTTCATATTTTAGCATCAAGTTTATATGCCATAATACTGTTAGTGTGTTAGTAGAGATGTACATATAATTTTCAAATTTATAGTAAATAAAAATACAAATGTACATGCAAGATTGAAGTTTTATTAATGTATAATAAAGTATACATAATGTATAGTAAAGATTTGTAAATTTTAAAAAATAAGATAAATTTAAAAGCATTACCAAAAAAAGTAAAAATAAAAACAAATAGAACTTGCTATTCTCTTTGGAGGAAAAAAACGTGCACCAAGAGAGGAAGAGAGAAAAAGGATAATGCTGGGCTACAGTTGGTTTGGAGAGTCACCAGGTGAGGGGTGAATTCAGGGATTGAGAGATTTATTGTGGAAAATTGTCTCCCTTGTTCCTTTCTGAAGTGAAGCAATTGTTGGGTTCTTAACTTATCTTCCTGCAGCCAGTAAGAAGATTCCAAGTATAACAGAGATGGGAATATGAACGCAAAGAGCCCCGATCTGTGTCTACCACTGCAGCTTCCAAGGGAAGCACAGCCCAAGCCCGCAGCCAGCAGTGTGTCCAGGCTGGGCAGCTGAGGTCCTGCAATGTAGCCTGTGATGTAGCCTTTGATGTAGCTGAAGTCCTGCCAGAGAGGACTAAAGATGCCTTAAAGGCTCAGGATGATAGAAGACTCAGACTCAAATATCAGACTTATAAAAAATGACTCTAAGCATCATGAAAGAAGCATTAGTTATTTTGTGAAGCCATAAACTAGTACAGTAGCATTTGAGGCAGGCAGTGCAGGAGAAGTAAAGTTCTCCAGGGGCGGGTCCTGCTGTAGAAGGAGCAATGTGCTGTCTGTAGGAAAGGGCTAGCCATGCTCGAAGGATGGAGATGAGATGCACAGTGTGGCGGGCTTCTAACCGTACACACAGGGGGCGCGGTGGAGGAAAGGGCTGGAAAGGCAAGGGAGGGCAGAATGGGAAGCCCTCGAATGCATCACCAAGCAATTGGTATTGATGCCGACACAAACACAGAGTGGCCACCACAAGCCTGTATATGTAGACACCAAAGCCATGAAGTGAGCCACAAAAGAGAGTGAAGTGGATGGGTGCTGGCCACACAGCACCAGGGAAGATCACTGCAAGAAAGCAGGCGAGGCATGACAAGGTCAGACTGCCCACATTAGGGAGAGAGACACGATTCACTGCTTGATGGCTTATCCTAGCTTGAGAGGGCTGTGATAAGAAAGGGCCACAAGCAAGGTGCCTAGAGGAGTTTACTGCCTCACAACTCTGGAGGCTGGAAGCCTAAATCAGGGTGTCAACAGGGTTGGCTCCTTCTGAAGGCTATTGCATACCCCACTCAGCTCCCAGGAAGCCAGGGCGTCCTCGGCTAACAGGCACCTCATGGATCTCCACGTGGCCATGTCCTGCTTAAGAGATCTCGGTAAGCCTCATCTTCGCTTCACTAATTACACCTTCAATGACTCTAGTGTCCACTGGAAGTCCGGGGCATTAAGACTTCCACATATCTTATAGGGATGACACAATTCAACCCATAATTTGCCTCAAGGAAATGAAGGACACATCAGAAGCTACCATTTTCTCATTCAGAGAAATGCCATTTGGCCACTTCTGTGACTCAGGTGTTTAGATGATATTCTATTAAGATGTTATCAAACAATGATAAAGTATTTTCTAAGTGTTCAAACAGCTCGAACCTACGAAGTATAACATAACACAACATAAAATAATGAGGAGGGGATTAATTTAAAGGGTTAGCAGCAGGAAAAAAAGGTATCTTATATCAGAAAGCAAATGGGGGGCTGGGGATTTAGCTCAGTGGCATAAGCGTCTGCCTGGCAAGCAGGAGGTCATGAGTTTGATCTCTGGTACCAAAAAAAAATTTAATTTAATTTAATTTAATTTAATTTAATTTAATTTAATTTAATTTAAAAAGCAAATGTTTTGGCAAAACTTCAAGAAAAAAGTAACCTTGCAATTGGAAACTGTGTGCAGGAGTTAGCATGACTTTTTGAAATTAATATGTACCTTGCAAGACAGGAAACTTTTGTCATCCATTTACTTTTTGTCATATTGAAAATCACTGGTTACTGTAAACTCCAAAGGAAAAGGTAAACATTTATAGTGTATCATTGAATTTTGATATTTAAAGACTTTTATATGAAAGAAACTCAGTGCACCAGCAGAAGTTATTAGTAAAGCTACTGGTGTTGGTTGTTCACCAGCTGAGTTAACTACACGACCCCTTCCTGCCAACATGCTTTAATAAGCCAATCAAAGTTTACTTTATAATAATGTATAATGTGTAATATTATAATATAGTATACAGTGTTTAAATAGGTGTCTTCCTAAAGACTCACTGCACAGTTAGGAAAGATTACTATTTAAACTATCACTGAATACAGATTTTACTAATTTTTAAAGACATGAATGCTCCAGTTCATAACTGCTAAATTTTGGAAGCAGCCAATATGCTCATCCACAGATGAACAGATAAAGAATATGCGATACCTGCATCTATGTATGAGTACTACTCAGCATAAAGAAAGACAAATTTGAGTCATTTTTAGGAAAGCAGATGTAGTTGAAGATCATAAAGCTAAATGAAATGTTATAAACCTTTATTTCTTTTAGCTCTAAAGCGGGAGGGATTTTTACAAAAATGATTGGGCAAATGGTGAGAAAAATGTAAAGATAATAGAAATTATCACATTAGCTTTAATGAGGAAAGAATTCATGTTTGTGTACTTTTTGAGTGCGGGCATACTTGATAGTAATGTAACTCAAAGAACGACCATTTCAGTTTCATCGTGCCAATGTCTTGCACATTTGCTATCTTTAAAGACTTCATATGTAATCTTGGGAATATTGGATTAAATATAATGTAAGGAGAATGTCAATTGGATTTTTCATAATGCAGCACACAGTGTATTCGGTTTTGTTTCATTCCCTGCACTGAAACAACTTCTCAGCTCTTGAACTTTTCTTCATATCAGGTACAATTCTTCTCTTAACTTTGTGTTAACAAGTTTTCAAAAATCTAAACAACTGGATCACAGAACACAGAGACCAGGGTTTCAGGATGTGTCAGATTTGTCATCACTGAGAAAGCAAAGAGATGCAATTTAAGGAGATGACTCTGACTAAAAAATAATATGCACAATGAAATTAACATTCCTCATATCTCCAGGAGCAAGCATGAAGTCTACGTAAGTAAACTATTAAACCCCATTTGCTAAAGGCATGTGTACAACTACTTGCTTTATTGGCTTTAAATCTGCAAACCTAACCACAATAAACTAAATTGGACATATGTTGTTCATTTCATCATAACTATAAATGGGAAATTTTAATATTCCCCAGTTGTTTCTGTCCATTGCAGCAGGTAATTAACGATAACAAGACTAAAAAAGATAGTAAAATCCTCCAAAATAACTTTATTCTCAATTCTCAAAATACTTAATATTCATCACATCATGAATTGCATGAAGCAAAGGCATCAACACTTCTTTATCATATTCCCTAAGGGATCAAGGTTTAAGTTTTTATTTTAATTATAATGTGCAGTGAACCAATTATGCATAGTAAGGTGGTGAACAGGATCACACTGTTTTATGGGTCCTCTGATGGTACTGAAAACAGAGTGTTTTGATGTGGGGAAAAACGTGTAATGAGGAAGAACTTGTTGAAGAACTCTTTCAAATGAGGAGGGAGTTTTGTCAGGGTAGAAGTAATAAAAACAGTGAGAATTATCATGTTTTTGATTCTTACAGTGTGACCTGCACTTTCTTCCCCCAGTTATCTCCAACAGCAACTGGTGAAACAGCTGAGTGAATGCAGTGGAGCTGGCTAATACCGCCTGCCAGGACCTTGGGACAGGTTTCGGTGGGAGTATTTACACCACAAACAATGGCATTTGCCTCAAATCAGGGCTTGTCTTTCCCCTCGACAGCTGGTTCCTAAACACTTGCCTGCACACCACTGGGAACCGGTGATTACTGACGCATTTTATAGGAGGCAACTGATACTTCACAAGATGAAATAACTGGACCAAAGCCACAGACTTCAACGCTGAGATCTGCTTCAAAACCTTCCAGTGGAGAAGGCGAAATGGGTGGCAACAGAGAGAAGGTAAAACTGGCTCTGCTTTGTTGATTGTTGAAACAAGAGGGTGGATGCAGGTGGAGGCTCACTGCTATTGTGTCTAATGTGATATGTGATTAACTTTTTCATGATACAAAGCTTAAATACACATGCACGCACAATGTTCACCTGTAGATAAACCAATTCAACATAATAAAGACTGAATTAAAACTTGAGAGGTAGAATTCAGCAATGTGCTTGGATGTTAAAAGTTAAAACCTACGGTTTTATAAAGCACAATTTGTTTACAGAAAAAAATTTAAAACTAGAAAAAACCTAAAATGCTAATATGAAATGGTGAGTGAATAATGCATACAAAATGAAGAAATAAGCAGACATGAGAAAAAAATTGAGGAATATGTCCATATACCACTATTGATAAGTTTTCACAACTATTAAAGGACAGGAAATTAATTAAACTTAACAGCTGTGAGACAGCATGTACAAGAACTAGAAGAATAAGAGGTAATAATTTAAATTCAAAATTTCTTTCTTTCATATTTATTTTTCTTCATTTAAACTGGTGGAGTAATATCTAACATGCTAGCATAAAATTGGCCCATTTTAATGATTCTCAATATTTTTACAGAGTTGCACAGCCATTACTACAGTCCAACTTTAGGTATCTATAACTTCTAAAGGTTCCTTCATACCCATCTTTCTTTTGACTTGTCAACAAGTTTCTTTCAAAAGCAAAAATACAAGCAGGCCCAGTGGTACACATCTGTAATCCCAGCACTGTGGGAGGCTGAGGCAGGAGAATTAAAAGTTTGAACTCAGCCTAGACAACTAGCAATTTAGTGAAGACTGTCTCCAAAGGAAAATTTCAAAAGGGCTGAGGATATAACTCAATGTGAGGTTTTGGGCTCAATCTCTAGTACCAAAAAAAAAAAACAAAAAAAACCCAAAAAACAAACAAACAAACAAAAAAGCAAAAATGTAGAAAGTAGCAGTGTTATGTGTCTTAAATTGGAATCTATGTTTTTCTAATCAAAATGTCCACTGGGGACATTTTCAGAGCAAAACTAAGGTCCATTTTACACAATTGTAGGATGTAAACCTAATATTTCACAATAGCAATTAAAATTTTTGGTGAAAACCATATTCTGGTATTTGTTTTAAATGGCCACATATTTTCTGAAAAATGCATGAGTCATAATTCTTCTGAATATGCCATAAATAACATTACTATAAAAACTAAAAAATAATTATTATAAAAAACAAGCAATTTATTGGCTGTCAATTCTTCAAAGTAATCAACATCATGACTTTGATATGCAAACTGAGTAACAGTGAGAGTAATTCTGTTTAGCATTGTTAAATAAGACACCAAAAATGCAGATATCCAATGCAAAGCTCCGGATAACAAAGGCTTAATATCTTAATTGAGGAGATAAACAAATACTAAAGCACACCAGAGAAGATCGGGGCTAATTTACAAGTGTTAGGCAGTAATGTCACAGTAGCAAGTGTTCTTCTCTGATTTTGCATAAAGTAAAGAAGGACTACTTACATCACAGTGTATTTTTTTTTCTAACGTACGCAGTTCTAACTGGAGGTGCTGTGCGGTTCCCAGGAGTTGGGCTAGAACTTGATTTCAAATCTCTGGGAACTAACTCCTTCAGCTCAGGCAAACACAGGTATCACCTGACTTTTTAAAAACATCATTTCAGATCCCTGGTAGGCTGACAGGCTCTTGAAGTTCACATTTAGAAAAAAAAAAGTAGCAGATTACGAATTACTGAGTTGTTATCAGCCCAGGAATCAGGAGGGACAAATTGAGGCTTCAGCAAGACTGGAGGTTGGCAGAGTTTATGCCTTGAATTTCACAATATTTGGAAATAGTATATTTTAGGTGTCTGAGTGACAAGTATTTCCTAGGAAGCGATACTTGCTTGACTATCTTTTGGTTAATGTATAGTAGATGGAGAAAGACGAGACAAGTGAAATCACAGAAATTTCAGCTCAACAATTAAAACGACACAAAACAAAACATTTGTTTATGTTCAAAAAAATTTTTAAGAAGGAGTAAAATGATGTAAAAGGTGAGCAACAGTATCAAATCCTGCCAAGAGATCAGGGGCGATGAGACATTTTAAAACAGGCCATTGAGTGTGGTTTGCTGTTGACTTCTATGAAAGGGGAAGTAGTATAAGGGGCAAAAGAAAGCTTCGAAATCCTATACTAAGCAATGAGTCCGTGTTGAGGAAACAAGATGAGTAAGGCTGGTGGCTGATTGATTGTGGTTCTAGGACTGAAGTCAGGGCTCCATGTACACTGAGCAAAAGCGCGGTGTCTTCACACGACACTTCCAGTAAAGGAAAGCTGGGGGGAGATAAGGCCAAATACAGGGTTTTTCTTTTTCTCCTTTAGTTATTGAGCATGTCTGTAAGCTGAAGAGAAACAGGAAAGAAGCCAGGCACAGTGATGTACACCTTTAATCCCCGCACAGAAAGAGGATGGGGCAGGAGGATCCTACCTGGGTGACGTGGTGAGATTCTGCTTTAAAATTAAAAAATTAAAAGGGTTGGCATTGTAGCTTAGTGAAAAAGCCCTAGATCCAATCTCCAGGAACCTCCCTTCCCCCCAAAAAAGTAAAAAGAAGGGAGAGGTTGGAAAAAAATACAGAAGTGTACAAACATAGAGAAATATGCCAGTGAAGGACCTACGGATCCTACAGGGCTCGTGGATTGGGACCCATCAGCTACACTCACTCTGGTCAATTCTTGAATAAATACAAGAAATATAGCATAAAAGAAATAGAGTGGAACAACACTCTCCTAACTAGTGAAGGGAAAAGCTGTCATTATTTGGGTAGTATGAACTGGCTGGCCTTTGAGTGTATGGACCCAAGAGTGCTTAGCCAGAGAACTGGAAATACTGCAGTCTTATCTAACAATTTATGCAAGATCACTGAAATACATTCATGTCTGGGCAGATAATAGTTGCAAATGAACTTGCAGCTTTGGTCCTATTGTGGCTCGTCTCATTCATTTGCACTCTTACCACGTGTCTATTTCTTACCTTCTTTCCCTTGCTCCTCGTGTCTACCTGCCTCTTTCTGTCCCTTGATTGTCATCCCTCATTTTCTCCCTCTCCCTTTCTCTCTCTTTCTTGCTTTTTCCCGTTCTAATATTCCCAACCTCAGGTTCTCTAAAACTTCTGATTCCCATTTTGATCTCCAAAGTATGGCACGCAACAGCTCTTCACTACATTTCTACTGAAATAAAGAATTCAAATTTCACCCTACAAACTTCTGCATCTAAAGCCAAGCACATGTGACAAAGGGCCACGGGTGAAGGAATCTGACTGAAAGGTGGCAGAGATCAGGTGTACTGAAGCACTTAATCTGAAGTCACTTAATCTATTTCAAAACAGACAGAATATAAGACAATGGGCAGGGAACCTCTCCCAGTAGGGGAATGTAAAGTTTTCTTTGAGAGAGCCATGTATTCAAGAGAGAGCATCTATTCAAGTTCACATGAATCATTACTGGATCTCAAAATGTCCAATGGGCTGGGAAACGGGAGAGCTGAAACAGGCCAAACTCTAAGAGGGTAAAAGGAAGAAAAGCTTTAATAATTGAGTCATCCATGGTTCCAAGAAAGAAGCCCAACAGAAGAGAATGGAAACAGGAAGCAGTGACGTGGGCCACCAAAACGGGGCTGACAACCGTGAGGAAACAGGCGGTCACCTTGAACACAGGTATTAAGATGATTATGAATCAAACAGGGAAAGATGCAAAGCATAAAAGCAATAGCAATAATTATAATCATCCTAGATTCCATCCAAAAACTCTTACATATGCACCAAATGAATCACAGCTTGTTGGATCTGGAAGGAGCCCCGGAAGCACCTGACTTCATTGTGGGGAACAAGGACTTAGGAAAACAAAGTTATTTGTCCAAGGGCATCAGGGTCTTCAGTGGGGAACAGAGTGTGACGCCCTGGTCTTCAAGGCCAGGGTGCTACTGCAGAGGCCTCAGGGCATGCAGTGGGGCGCTGCTTTCCTTAGCCTCACAATGGCTCTCCTTAACCACAGCTTCTGGGAACGGGAACTTGTAGGGTTTTGAGAACAAGTTTCATGAAAAAAGCTGTGGAACTGGGCGCAAAGTGGAGTTACCCAGAGCACGCTAGCAGCATCTGGGATACAGATGATGGCAGGCTTTGTCCAGTGGGATTAAACTAAACTGACCTTTCAACGCCTCCATACTATGTCTCTATAGTGATTTACTTCAAGGTGTTTTGCTGTACACTTTCTCGGTTCCCTGAGACTGCGGAGAGGATGTGCTTAGCCCCGTTCTGCAGAGGAGGAACTCTTTCTTTAAGACAATACACAAGAGTCACATTTTAAGAGGCAAAAAGCACTTGTCATCATTATTTTCCTTTTAAAAATCCCACAAGTTTCTCAGCACTGAAGAAATCACTATATTACTGGCTGAGCACTGAATGAGATATTTGGCTTGCACATAGATGACACAGTGCACAAACACAGTCCTTACATAATAAAGTTACACTCAGCTTGGGGCAGAGGGTGTTCACACTATTGGAGCCGCATGAGAATGCAGACCCACGGAAAGAACAGCAGATTCACATCTCACGTCTCACCTTCACTCAGAGGTGTGTGCTCTTTGGGGAGAATCACTCACACCATTTAATTCTCATTCTGCTCTCTGTCTCTCTCATCCATATGTGAGTTCCCAGGTCTATACGGTATGTGGCATCATAGAAAAGTTAATTGAAAGTGTTTATTTCATATTGCAGTAAGGATAAAACATGAGCTTTATGCTTTGAAGGAAAAAATAAATGCACAACACAATATTGTTAACTATACAATGCACAATGCTATCCAAAAGATCTCTAAAACTCATCTTGTGTAACAAACTTTATATCCATCAAGTAACAACTCTCTCTTCCCCCCTCCTCCTGGTCCCTGGCAACCACCACTCTATTCTCCTCTTCCGTGAGTTTGACATTTTAGATATTTTGGGTAGGTGGAACCATATTGTCGTTGTCCTCTGTGACTGACTTATTTTACTTAGCACGATGTTCTCCTCCACGTTCATCTATTTTGCTGCATAATTCCATATTGCCTTAAATAAACTACCTAACTTTATACTTTCTGGACTAGAAAAAAAAGCAAATCAAGCCTAATGTTGCCATGAGGAAAGAAATAACTAAGATTATAGCAAAAGTACAGAATAGAAATACAATAGAAAAAATAAAGCTGAGTCAGTTTTTAAAAAGTAAATAAAAATGAGCAACTTTTGGCCAGATTAAGAAAAAGACTTTAAAAAAATAAAAAATGAATGGAGGAGAGACATGAGAATTAATGCCATGGAATAAAAAAGACTACACTATTGTGAACAATTACACACCAAAAAAATTGCATAACCCAGAAGAAATAAATTCTCAGAAACAGACAAACTACCAAGACTCAATAATGAGGAATGTTGAACACATCAATAGTAAATAAGGACACTGAACCTGTAAAACAAAGAAACACCCAACCCATATGGCCTCACAGGTGAGTTCTACCGAATGTTTATATCAGGACTAGTACTAGTGCCTCTCAAACACTTTCAAAAAACTGAAGAAGATGGAATACTGACAGACTTGTTTCATGCGGCCAGCATTATTTTGATACCAAAGTCAGCCAAAGCCACTATACAAAGCACACACCACAGGCTACTGTCCTGACGAACACAGATACAATAACAAAGCAAATTCAACACCACATTAAAAGAATTACACAGCTTGACCATGTAGGAGTTAGTGCTGGGATGCAGGGATGGCTCAGAACACACAACTCAATTAATGCAACACACCACATTAACAGAATGACAGACACCAGTCAAATGACTATCACAATAGATGGACAAAAGGTGCATGACAAAATTCAATGTCCTTTCATAACAGAAACTCTGAACCAACTGCAGTGGATGCTGAGGTCGATTACCGGAACACAATAAAGGCCACAGCTGAGAAGCTCACAGCTCACATTACACCCAGTGGTGAACACCTGCAGGGCAGGAACAAAGCAAGGCCGCCCTCACCACTCCTGCTTCACAGTGCTGAAAAGTGTTTATTTGGGGACGCAGAATGTGGAAACCTGAACTCTGACTGGAGACACTGATTTAGCCCCACTTTGGGTGATAGGAACCCATGGAACCCTGGTCCATTTTCCCAGATTCTTTACCTGAAAAATGACGTCTATATTACCATCCATTTTATCAACAGTGTGTTAGACGCATCAAATAGAATAGTACTAGTTAAAATGTTTTGTAAAATGGAAAACCACAACAAATGTAAGAACTTCGTTATTTTACATTATTAATTTTCATCCAAAATTGGTCCTGACAATGGGATAAATTCCTCAGCTCACTATGGCAACCAAGCAGTAAGTACTATTTTACCATATGTAACAGAGATTGCAACGAACCCTGGTTAAAGCTGAGAACACTGTGTCAGAAAGGATTTGCTTTGCCTTTCTAGTTGTCTAAAATCAAGTTAAGGTGCAGTTTCAGGACTGGCTTTCAGGGATGTTTCGCACTGAATGTAAGCTTACTCCTCGATAGGGGTAGATGTGACTTTGTTGACCCAATTTTTAAATTCTATAACTCATTATACAGTTCTAAAAACATACATATTTGTGATTTTATTTCTGAAATCATACAGGCTCTGGTAAATCATTTGGATACCCAAATAAATAATTTACTAGTATTTTTCCCTTACTCTTGTATTTTAGATAAAAAAGGATAGGCACTAAATAACTGGGACCAATAATCAGTCATCCTTATTAGCAAAATATTTTTTATAACATGTACCTTAATAAGTGGGTCCTCACTTTTTAAAAGAATCCATTCACTGCTGGACTATTAGATACAATGCAAACTATAAAATACACCCTGAATTAGAAGTTATAAAAGGATAAGATGATAAAACAAGAGCAGAAGTCCTAATGTCCTCTTTACATAACTAGTGACTTGCTCATCTGTCCTCTATGATACCTGCACGGCCTCTCCCGGCCCTGAGACATTCACCATCCAGAGAGGCTAGAACTAGGCAGTGCTCTATTCATTCATTAACTCAAGAAGGGACCACTGGCTGATGTCCCTAATTAGTGTCCCCACAGATCAAGCTACTTCACATATTCAACCAAAGCAGGGCAATACATAACATATCATCGTAGAGTTAAAACCAACACCCACCCTAAACTGAAAACTACCAAGAGTAA
This sequence comes from Dolichotis patagonum, assembly GCA_004027295.1. NCBI lineage: Eukaryota > Metazoa > Chordata > Mammalia > Rodentia > Caviidae > Dolichotis > Dolichotis patagonum. The sequence continues at coordinate 3,641 of PVJX010036033.1, read as the reverse complement.
AATTACACCCCTTCCAACTCACAACCATCACTAAATATGTCAGTATCACCTAAATCAATTACCATTAGTATCTGAAGCAACTTAACTAAAGATGTCTGCATGAATAGTTATAAAATAAATATTGTTTATGTACTCTTATAATTGCTGTACATGGTACATTCAAACCACAAGGCAGTGCCTTCACTGAAAAAGAAAAACTCGCTAAACCAGAACATTTATATTTCCCAGTTTGATAATAGTGCCCCAAAATGTCAATCCTTAAGAGAAAAATTAGTTCATTATGTTGCCTCAGCGAAAAAGAAGATACATGTAAGTTTGTTATGTGTCCTTTGGGTGTGAAAAATACGAAGTCATAGACAATTTTCTGCTACATTTTGTTTTGAAATACACATTACGAACCATTTAAAATATACTGGATCAAAGTCACTGATTTTTATATGCAACTATTACATTTAAATAAAAAATTAACTAGGAATATCTAAAAATATTTCCCAGAAGAAACATCCTTCAAATGAAAAAATTTTGGCTTAGGATCTTACCTTTGAATATGATACTTTTCAAAAAACAATCTTTGGTGTTGTTCACGATTTGGCATAGTTTCCTCTGCGCCATCCTGAAATGTAATCTCTCCTTGACTGCAGGAGGCTATAATGTTCAGTAACTATACACGTGCATCTCCTTGATTTCATTTTACTGAATAGCAAGAGAGGGGGAAAAACTACCAATTTTCTTTCTGTGATAAAACAATGTGTCCCAATCACGAACTGCCTAATTCACATTCTAAACCAGAGCAGACCCCAGGCAATGCTGTGAAGTCAGCCAAATCCGTCCACTGTGTCCTTCCACTTCCCTTTTCAAAGCCTTTTTTTTCCCTCCTGGCGCCAAATGCCCTCCTGCACAGTCCAAGTGCTCAGCAAAATTCAAAGCTCTATTTTGAGAAAAATTTGGCCCTACCCAAAGGCAACCCTCAGGCCACCTCCACGCATAACTGGGATGGTGACTCCATATGGACTCGGATCCAGAGAGCTCCACATCCACAGGAAAGGCCACCTGCATGTCTCCTACCTAAAACACGCGGTCTCTTTCTCATGAGCAAAACAGAACATCAAGACCAATCTGGAAATTCAGCTCAGATTGATCCAGTTTAATTCCCTAGTGGAACATCAGATATTCAAAGAAAGTGTATAAGGTCTGCATCAATATGCTATGCCTCCCAAATTCGATAGCTATGCTGAGATAAACAGATTCAAAAGGAAAAAAGGTTTTCTAAGCCTATCTCCACAAACAAGTAAACTAGATATATCGTGTTATACTTTTGTTCTATAGAAAAATAAAACCAGAAACTCAATTTGAAGATTGGAATTGTTTCTTAATCTACCAAGTCGTCATCTTGGTTTAATCATCTTGGTTTAAGTTACCCCCTAGCATCTAGTGCTGAAGGAAGTCTGTTTACCCACCACCAGACAGAACCAACAATAGCAATGACATTTCACTTTTTGCCTGGTGCGCTATGAAACTTGGTTAATATTTAAAATCTCCAACTATGATTTTGTATTTGTCTTTTGCTTCCTTAGTTCTCTGGGGTTTTGCTTCATGAATCTAGAGAATCTGTTAAACGGTAGGTGGAGTGTGTATGTGTGTGCGTGTGTGCGTGTGTGCGTGTGTGCGTGTGCACGTGCGTGTATGTGTGGATGTGTTTGCAGTACTGGGACTAAACTCAGGTTTCACACATGCTAAGCAAGCATTCTACTACTTACCTACATTCTCAACCCTTTAAAAAAATTTTTTTTGAAGTACAGTCTTGCTAAGTTGTCCAGGCTGACCTTAGACTTGAGATCACCCTGCCTCGGCATAGAGAGTAAATGGGATTACAAGCAATGCTAAATGGTACACACATACATTATTTAGGAACATTGCCACTTATTATTGAATTTCATCTTTTATATTCATGAAATCATCCTCTTCATCTTTTGTCACAGTCTTTGCTTTGACATTTTGTCACATACTAATTTACAGCCAGACTGACTGTTTAACATATTGTTTGCATGGCATGTGTTTTCCCACCCTTTTACTTGTAATTTGTTTGTAAAACTCTATGCAAATTGCATCTCCTATAATAGGATATATGATTTTTATATCCTCTCTGATAATCTCTGCCTTTGAATGAGAGTAATCTACTTATCTTTAACATAATTGTTCCTATGACTGGGTTTAAGTTACCATTTTTATTTGTTCCTTCCCTGTATAAAGATTTGAGAGCAGTACTAACTCTACAAACTTTGCATAGAAAGTGAAGTTTAGAGTTCTAAAATAAGAAGTTGGAAATGTGAAGATTAATGTACAAAGAGTCAGGTGAGAATTGGTACAATAAAGAACCATTTTAACCCTCACATTTGAATGTTATTGTCAGGAGACAATAAAAGTCTACTAACTTTTCCTGTTTACTCACTTTTCTAACATTTAATGCCACTTTTTTATTTGGGCAATGCTGGGGCTCAAACCCAGGGTCTTGTGGTGAGTGTGCTAGACAAGTGCTCTACCACTGAGCTACACCCCAACCTGCAGTGGTCTTCTTATCTTCTTTACTGTAGATGAACCCAGTTTCCACCTACTCCCTTAACTGAGACAATGTCTTTCAGACTCTTCCGCAGTTCAGATCTGATGATGATTCATTATTTGAGCTTTCACTTATCTGAAAGTATTTTTTTAAATTTTATTTTGAAGCAATTTATGCTGGATACGGAGTTCTGGGCTTGCAGATTTATTACTTACTTACTTATTTATTTATTTATTTATGAGCTCAGCAATTTAATATCATTCAAATAGCTGGCTTCCATTGTTTCTGACAAGAAGCAAGCACTTTTCCCTCACATACAAGGTATCATTATTCTTTTGGCCACTTTAAAGATTTTTTATTATCCTTGGTTTCTAGCTTACTACCATGTTGCTAGTTATGAATTTCTGGGTGTTTACTTGGCTTGGCATTTGCTAAGCTTCTTGAATTTATCAATTAATGATTTTTGTTAAGATTTGGAGAATTTGGGACCATAATTTTTTCAAATATTTTTCTGTCCAACTTTAATTATCTTTTTTTCTGAATATTATTTATATTTTAGATCATTTTGCATTGTCTCACAATCACTGAAGTTTTTTATTCAAATTTTGTTCAATTTATTCTGTCAATTAGATAATTCCCACTGACCTGCCTTCAAGTTTGCTGACTCTCCCATCTGCCACTTCTAACACACTATTAAGCCCATTTGATGCACTTTTCATTTCAGTTACTGTAATTTTCAGTTCTAGAATTTCCTGTTCTTTTATTAGTTTCTGATCCTATTGGGATTTCCCATATGTTAAGCTTCCATGACCATGTTTTTCCTTAATGCTCTGTGTACACAATGTTCTAGTTCTTTGTATATATTTATAATAGCTGCTCTAATGTTTTTAATCCAATACTGGGCTATCTCAAAACTAGTTTCTACTGACTGCTTATTTTTCTCAACAATGTTCATTTTCCTATTTATTTCCACATACACATTTATGATAATACAATGTAGAAAATTTTGTTTTCTCTCATTTTCCTCTATAGAGTTTTGATTATGTCCTGCCAGGAAACTGGAGTTACTAGCTGATCATTTTAA
>PVJX010036032.1:0-17831 GCA_004027295.1 Dolichotis patagonum | reverse complement strand
TCCAGGAAGAATGATATCATCAAGAAATCAAATAATAAGAAATGCTGGTGAGGCAGCTGGGATAAAAGGATTCCTCTGCATTGTTGATAGAATATAACTGAATATAACCAAAATGAAGTTTCCTCTAGAATAGTAAACATAATTTAGTACACACAGAGAGATGAGTCTAGTTTCAATCTTCTGCAACAGTTATCCAATTTCCCCAGCTCTTTTTTTTTCATTTTCCTTTCTGTTTAAAATTTTTTTATTGCTTTTGGTTTGTTTTTTCAAATGCATTTGATTTCAAGCATAAAAAGAAAGAAAAGGTGAAGAAACAAAATGACAATGATGTTTCAAAACTTGTCAGTCAGAGGGCAACTTTGGTACATATATTGCATACTGTCATCCCTCAAATCATTCACCCAGAGCACAAGATATCTGCATTAAATTTGTCACAATAATACCAACATAAAGCTTTCTAGTCAGTGAACTCAAAAAAATCAATAGTATAACTATATTAAATATTTTTATAGACTTATACATTCTCCTCATATTAATGAAGCAACATGTTATTTATATGTATCTTATTTATTTCACTGAGTATGTTCTCAAATTGCATCCATGTATCTATAAAAGCCTGCATTTATCGTTTTTTATGGCTGATTATGACTCCATTTTACAACTTTTTAAATCATTTGTCTGCTGATGGGCATCTAAGTTGTTTCCAAGATCTGAATATTACAAACTGTGCTGATATAAAGATGAGTGCATGTGAATCACTGTGCTATGAAGTGTTTATTTCATTTGTGAAGATACCCAGAAGGAGAATAGCTGAGTTGGGTGGAATCTAATCTTAGCTTTTTGATGAATTTCCAAATTGGTTGTACCACTCTGTATTACTTCCTATAGTGGACAAGGGATTCCTTTGTCCCCCCATCCACTCCAGCATTTCTTATAGCTTGATTTCTATTTTTTTGTTTCTTTCGTAAATTTTTCATTATTTCATTTTGAAAAGCAAAACAGAAAAGGGTAAAAATAACACAGAATTTTTAAAAAGTAAGAAATCAACACTAGTTAATACATTACATCTTATTATCTTAGAAGTAGTTTTTCAAGTTAAAAAACCAAAACGTAAAAAATGAACACACAATCAAACAATGACAGCACAAACTATTCTCTTTGATGAACTAACAAAAACTCAGTTGTATGTTACCTATCTTCCACACTTAAACGCACATAGAATCATATGTATATATCTGCAATTTGTTCTTTCCTTTTGATCACTTTCTTTATCTCTCATTGCTACAATATCTATTGTACATTTTGGATCTTATACCTTTTCAATTTACTGTTTTTAATTCAATTATTATTATTATAAATTTATTCAATTTATTATTTATTATAAAAATTGTATTTTTACACTAGAAAAATATGATTCTTACAAATGTGAATATGATTCATTTTACTTATGATTATAGTTTCAAGTGGCCTCCATTTACATAAAAATGCCTCAAGACCATCTTTTTATATAGCTTGATTTCTTTATAGTAGCCATTCTTCTGAGGTGAGGTGAAATGTTAGTGTTGCTTTAATTTGTACCTCTTAAATGATAAGTGATGTAGAATATTTTTGACGTATTTATTTGTTTTATTTTGCATCTGAGAGGTGTGTTATCTTCTCACATGTCCATTTTTGAAATAGGTCTTTATTTCTAGGAGGACTGGTTTTTTTGAGCTCTTTTCATATTCTCAATAGTAGTCCTTTGTCTGAAGAACATCAGGCAAACACTTTCATGATGTGGGTTGTCTCTTCACATTTTTGTTGCTGTTCAAAAGCTTTCAGTAGGGTCAATATCCAAGTCATTGATTGTTTGTCATAGTTCCTATACAATCTGGATTTTGGTCATAATGTCTTTGCTTATACCAATGCCTTCAAGAAATTTAGCTACTCTACCTTCCAGCAAATTTAATGTTTCTGTGTTAATATTAAGATCATTGATCCATTCTTATTTTAGCCTAGTGCACCAAGAGAAGGTGACATAGCATGGCTGGAGTTGTTTCTGCTTCTTCTCATCTGTTCCATTAATTATCAGGTCTGTGTTTTTTCCAGTACCATAATGTTTTTATCACAGTAGCTTTAAAGTATAATTTAAACCAGAGATTATCATACCCCCTGTCTTGTCTTTGTTGCCCAGGATTGCCTTTGCTATTCTTTGTTTCCAGATGAATTTTAGGAATTTTTTATTATGTTTTATATGCTATTGGAATTTTGATTGGGATTGCATTGAATCTGTATAACAGTTTTGGAAGTATGGCCATTTTCTCCATATTGTGTTTTTTTTTACCCAAAATCACAGTGTATCTCTGCATTTTCCAATATCCTCTTCAATTTTTATTACAGAGTCTTATAGCTATCTTTTAAATCCTTTGTTACTTTGACTCCTAGGTATATCATTTTTTGGATGCTATTGTATAAGTTATTACTTCCCAGCTCTCTCTGTCAGTGAGATTGTTGTTTGCGTACAGGAATGCTATCAATTTTTGAGACTGAGTTTTAGCCAGTTATGTTGTTGAATTTGTTTATTAAATCTGGAATTCATTAGGTGGAGTTTTTTGTGTCTTCTAAGTAGAGTGTCAAGTCATCTGCAAATAATGATGGTTTAAATTCTTCCTTTCCCATTTTTATTTCTTTTTCTTGTCTAATTGCTCCAGGTAAAGTTTCCAAGGATATGTTGAATAACATTGGATACAGCAGATGTCCTGTCTCTTTCTGAAATTTGGAGAGAAATCTTTCATGTTTGGTCCATTTAGTATGATGTTGGGTGTTGGTTTGTCATAAATGGATTTTATCAGATTGAGATAATGATAATCTTTTCCAATTTTCTGTAGAGTCTTTATCATGAATGCATGCTGCACTTTGCCAAAAACTCTTTCTGCTTCTACTGAGATGATCATATGATTTTTGTACTTGGCTCTGTTAATGTGGCATAACACATTTTTGGATTCAAGTATTTTGAAGCATCCTTGCGTTGCTGGGATGAATCCTACTTGATCATGGTGCATAGTCTTCTTGACAATTTTTTTTCAGTCTGTTTTCTAATATATTATTGAGGATTTTTGCATCAATGTTCGTCATAGAGACTTCCTGTGATTTTCTTTCTTAGTTTGGTCCTTGTGTGGTTTTGGTATCTTGGTAATGCTTGCTTCTAGGAATGAATTTGCAAATATTGCCTCCCTTTCAATTTCATTAAAGAGTTTGAGAAGTAGTTGTGTTAGGTTTCTGTAAATTTCTTGTAGAACTCAGCAGGCAATTCATCAGGGCCTGAGTTTTTCTTTGTTGATAAGTTTTTAAATACCTCTTTGATTTCATTTATTGATAATGAGTTACTTAAAATTTAGATATTTCTTGATTGAGCTTTGTAATTCATATATATGTAGGAATTTGCCCATGTTTTCTGCATTTTCCATCTTTTAGAGTAAAAGATTTCAAAGTAGCCATAGATGATTTTTGGATTTCTGGAGGGTCTGCTGTGATTTTAACCTGTGCATTCCTAATTACATGGATTTGAGTCTTTTTTCCTTTGTATGATTATGTTGGCTAAGGGTTGGTCAATTTGATTTAATGTCTCATAGAACTAACTCTTCAATACAATGATTCTTTGTACAGGATTTTTAGTTTCCACTGAGTTAATTTCTGATCTGACCTTTATAATTTCCTAACTTATATAAACTTTTGGCTTAACCTGTTCTTTTTTTTTTCTAGAATTGGGTGGTTCAATGCTAAGTTGTTTATTTGTGCTTGCATTGTTTTCCTAATATGGGTATTTACTGCCAGAAATTTGCCTCTTAAGATTGCTTTTATTGTTTCCTGACAGTTCTGCTATGTTGAGTTGTCATTACCATTCAACTGTCATAGCTGTTTAATTTTTCCTTTAATTTCATTTGTGATCCACTGGTTGTTCAGTAGGGTACTATTTAATTTCCATGTGTTTATGAACTTCTTATGGTTTCCTTTGGCCTGGATTTTCATTCACATTGCACCCTAGTCTGATAGTATGCATTGGATAATTTTAATTCCTCTGAATTTACTTAAGCATGTTCTATGAGCCAGTATATATTGTCTATTTTGGAGAGAGTGTTGTTGGCAGCTGAAAAGAATGTATATTCTGAGGTTGTGGCATGGAATACTCTATAGACATCTACTAGGTCCATTTGTTCAAAAGTTTGATTTAATTTTAATATTGCACTATTGTTTTTTGTCTAGCTGACATATGTTCCTGTGACAGTGGGATATTGAGGTCACCCAGTATTATTGCTGTAGGGCTTATTTGATTTTTATGTCTGTTAATAATTGTTTTATATAATTGGATGTGCTGGTATTTGTTGCATATATACATATGATTGCCTTGTCTTGCTTTGAATGTTTCACTTTATGAGGAGACAATGGTCTTCTTTATCTTGGTTAATCAGTCTTGGCTGGAAATTCCATTTGTTTGCAAATGGAATCACAACCCCTGCTTTTTTCTGAATTTCTGTTGCATGGAGTATTATTTTCCATCCTTTGACTTTCATTCTGTGAGTTTATTTTGAATTACATGTGTTTCTTGTATGCAACAAAATCTTGGATCTTGCTTCTTCATCCACTCTGCCAGTCTCTTTTTTTGATTGGTGAATAAAGACCATTAAAAGTGATGGTTATAACTGTTGTGTATCCTTGCAAGCATTATTTTCCTGTTGATGGCTGCTCTCATTTTTCTCCTCTCTAATTGTTTTTTTTCTATGGTGGATTTCTTCTATTCAGATTCATGGAGCAGAAGTCTTATATTTTTTCTTTCTAGAGTGCCCTTAAGAACACTATGCAGTGCTGTTTTTTTGGTCATAAATTTCCTCAGATGTCCTTGGTCATGGAAGGATCTAATTTCTCCACCAATTTTGAAAGACAGTTTTGCAGGGTATATCAATCTGAAATTTGTTTTCTTTACAATTTAGAGTACTCCCTTCAAGCTCTCCTTGGCTTTTCAGTTTGTGCTAAGATGACAGCTGTAATTCTGATGGGCTTTCCTGTATAGGCGATTTGTTTCTCTTCTCTACCAGCTTCCTGGATTCTCTCTTTCTGTTGAATTTCTGGAATCTTGGCAATGATATGATGGGCTACAAATTTGTTGGATCATTGCTATATGCCTTGTTATTTGCATGTAACATTCATTTTCTCTGAGGAAATTTTTCTGTCATGATGTCTGTGAAAATTTTGTAATGTTATTTGTAGTATCTCTTGCTTGATCACTGACTCCAATTAATCATAACTTATTATTCTTAGTCTCATGTAATAATTGCTGTATTGATTTCTCATGGTCTCTTGCTATTTTGAGTAATCTTTCTTTTCTGATCATTAACTCCAAGCCTGTCTTCAATGTCTGAGATCTTGTCCTCACATTAGCCTAACCTATTTTGTATATTTTCAATGTAGTTTTTTTTTCTCATGAATATTTGCTTGAATCTGCTTTATGGAATTTGTTTCTTTCCTATGCTGAGCTTCCATAATTTCCTTAAACTTGTCTATTTTTTTTCTTTGTTGTCTCTCACATCACAAAGCATGGTGTGTATTTTCTTGAGTTCTGTAGTTACCTTAAAGGTTATTTTTTGTTTCATTTGTTCCAGAGGTTCATCCAAATTCTTTGCTGTTTCCACTTCAAGGAGTTGTTGCAGAGATTTTTGGGTTTTCCCATCTCATTACTCTCTGGATTTCTCTTCGGTGAAATGGGTAGCTCAGGTTGTATTTTGCTTAAGTGTCTTCTCTTATTTTCTTTCTATTTTTAGTTCAATTCCTAGAGTGATGTTTATACATTGAGAATGATGGGTTGCTTTTTTGGAATTTTTTTCTTTTTTTGGTAAATTTTATTTAAAAAGATAAAAAAAAGCAACCAAAAAAAAAAAAAAACAGCAAAACCGAAAAAAGAATAGCAACAATGCAGAATTCCAAAGGAAAAAACCAAAAGAATGAAAAAAAGACAGCAAGCAATCACTACTTGATTAGTTACATACTGTCATCTTGGAAATAGTTGTTCAAATTACAAAATTAAAGCATACAAATTAGACATTCAAACAATGAGACTATTAACAGTTCTGCTCAACAATCTAACAAAAACAGTAGTATGGTCATCTATCTTCCACACTTAAACATACATGCAGTTATATCCTTTAGAGCACTTTCTTTTCCTCTCTTTTTTACAGTAGCAATTATACATTTTGGGTTTTATTACTCTTACAGAGCTTATTACTTTTTATACTAGAGACACAATGTGATATTTATAAATATAATTCTTATTTATTTCACTGGTGAGGATAATCTCAAGTTGTCTCCCTTTCCCTATGAAGGCCTCAAGATCATCCTTTTTCACAGCTGAGTAATATTTCATTGTATAAAAATACCACATCATTTTCATCCATGCTGCAGTTGATGGGCATTTTGGTTGTTTCCGAGATTTAGCAATTATAAATTGTGCTGCTGTAAACAAAAAATTGTATCAGAATTTTTGTATTTGGTACTGGGGATTGAACTCATGACCTTGTGCATGAGTCAGGGATGAAATTATACTGCTGAGCTAAATCCCTGGTACTTGTTGGTAGTATGTAGAACCCTTAGGTGATGCTTACTTCTCTGAGATTATATTGCAAGTGTAACTGGTTTTGGGTTTTGAGTCTGTTTCAAGATCTAACCTCTTCAGATTATTGCAGATGAGTCGCTTGCTTGGCCTTGTTCCTGGTATTTTGGCACTGTGCCACCATATTTTCTGTGACCACTAGTTAATCTCAGTCATGAATTATCAAAAATGACAGCTGTTTCAAAGAATTATGTCAATTTTAGCTATCATGGTGCCAATACCATCAAACATAGACTAGAAAATAAGAAAATGAGCTAACCCTTACCTTGCAATTTTTAACCACATGAAATAGCTTTATGATTGTATAAGAAAATGTGAAACAAACCAGAGAATTTTATGCAATATGTAGGTCTGCAATGTGCCATTTTTTCCCTTGAGGGTTAAAATTTAAAATGGATTAAGGTGAAAATCCAACAGTGGAAAAAGAGAAAGGAATCAGAATTAAATTTGGAGGACAAAAGGAGGTGAGGTCAGCTTGAGGGAATGGGTGTAGAAGACTGAAGAAAAAGAGAAATTGAAGAGATAAAGGGAAGAATGGAGTAAACCCACACCCATGAAGTGGTTAGAAACGAATTCCACACTCATATATAAACAATGAGGAGCAGTGAAAAGAAAATAAATGAAAAAGAAAAGAAATAGTCCACTTATAGAATTCCCTCTGGTTTCACTAGTAGACAACCAGTGGAGACAGAGGCCTGAATAATGCTAATCTATCCCAACAGCCCATTAGCCCAGCACTAGATTTATGGTGGAGTAGTGGATAATCTCAGTAGGCCTGCCCTAATTCACTGGGCTTGCCACAGTTCAAGCAATTTCTACGGGTCTGAGCACAGCTGGGAGCTGCTAAAGGAAGCCAGCAGTAGTCCTGGGATCTGAGTTTATCCTGCTCATCTCCAAAATGGCTCCTAGTTGATTGCTGTCTCCGTATGAGAGGACTATGTCCTCAGTGTTCACCACGGTCCAGTGCAGTCTTTCACATCTACTGCTCAGCTGTACTACAGTGTCTATTGCTTAGGCCTCCATGGTCACCAGCCATCACTGTTAGCATGACCGTGCATTCCCAGGTTTGAACAGCTCCTCTCACACAGTGAGTCCTGTATCAGGGAGTGTGTCCCACCAGCTACTGCATTCTTCTCCATCGAACTTACTCTTTTTGCTCTCTGTGGGCTTCAATTCATGCTTTAGGTTATTCCTAGATCCAGGAGACACACTTTCTTTCTCTTGTCTTCTTCATGATGCTGTATTCCAGCATCCTGATGCTTACTCCCAGAGAGTCTGTATCCTCTTACTACTCCATCTTCTTCCAAGTGGTCCAGCACCATTTATTGAATAGAATATTTTTCTCCAGCATATAGCTTTTCTTCTTTTCCAAAAATCAAATAGCTGTATATGTCTAATGAGAGATTTTGTTGTTTATTCTGTTTGAATTGTTCCACATATGTATGTTTTTCTATTATCATGCTTTTTGTATGACTAAATTTGTAGTACAGTTTGAAGTCAGTTATTGTGATGCCTCTTGTTGCAACCTTTTGCCCAAGATTGCTTTTGCTATTAGGATCTCTTCTGCTTTCACATGAATAATAGAACTGTCTTCTTTCCATCTGTAAAGTATGCTGTTGTTATTTGATTGTGACTGTATCTAATCTATAAGACAGTTTCAGGAGTATAGTTATTTGGCAATACTGTTTTGACATTTTCAGGAACAAAAGACACCTTTTTATTTTTTGATATCCTTTTTAGATTCTACTTTTCAGAACACTGCTGTTTCTTCGTAGAGTTCCTTCACTTCCTTGGTTTCATTAATTCCTAAGAATTTCATTCATCTTGAAGCTACTGTGTTTTTTCTTCATGCTGTTTATTACCATGATAAAGATTTCTGTGCACTGATCTTACATCCTGCTACATTGCCATTATGGTTTGTGTCTAAATGTCCCCATAAAGCCTCATGTGGTCCTGGAGTTTGGGTTTTTTAGAGACAGCTGAATCTAGTTTATGTGTGTTTGATGGTTGCTGCAGTCGACATGGCGTGGATGACCTGCATGAAAATAAGACACACAAAAAAGCTTTTGCCCTCTACCTCCCTTGTTTTTGCTTGTTTTGGCAACAGTGAACTATTCACTACCAAACTACTCTGCCTTGTAGCTAGTCAGTTATGCCTACTCTTGACCTCTCTTCTATTTGTTTCCTTAACTTCTTTTCTACTTTCCTATATCCCTGTTCTTTCTTTTTCAGCAGTTTCATTGCCTTTCACAATATCTGTTGTAGATAATGAATTTTATATATTCTTTATCTTTGTTATACTATAGAGACAATATTTATTTTTTTCCTTTTCTTTTTTATTTCTTTTCTTTCATTGCAATTTTCAGACAGGATTTCACTATGCCAATCAAGCTCTCATGAGATCACTTGTATTCTAGGCTTTCAAAGTCAAGGTGATCCTCCTGTCTCAACCTCCCAGGTCTGCTACCACACCTTATTGGAGCTAACCAACTATTGTCCATAACCTCTACAAACTGAAAGATAATTGAAATTTTTCTTCTTTTAATTTTGGTGTCTGGTATGTTGAGCAGCAATCAGAAAGATAACTAAGACAACAGCTGAAACTATTTATTAATTATAAGAATGTTTGTTGGACTTCTTTTGGTTTTATGTAGGACATCAAGTCCTCTTTCAATAATGATAATGTGAGTACTTTCCTTCCTATATGTATTCCTTTTATTCATCTCTATGTCTTGCCTGATTCCTCTAACTGATGTTTCAAGTACTATGCTGAAGTGGCATTAGTGGGAATCACTGTCTCATTCCTAAATTTAGAAGGAATGCTTTGAAACATAACAATGTACCTACCATAATATAAAATAAATAAAACACTTGATGTCATAGGTGTTGGAAAGGATATTCTAGACAAACCACAGTTGCAGAACAAATAGCAGCAATAATCAACAACTGGTATTTTATCATATCACAAAGTATTTCAACTGGGCGTGGTGGTGCATGCCAGTGATCGCAGCACTCGGAGGCTGAAGTAGCAGGTTTGTGGTGAGTTCTAGGATAGCTCTGGCTACATGGTGAGATTAAGTGCCACTTGAACTACATAATGAGAACTTGTTCAAAAAATGTAGGAAGTGAATCAAGTACTAGGGGAAGAGACGACCAACACAATGGTAAAATTTTATTGACAGTTATTACTGAGACAGAATACTAATATCTAGAATAAAGAACTCAAAGAAATTAGACCACCTACAATAAAAGACTCAGTCAAGAAATGCACAAGTGAAGTGAACAAATGGCCAACATATATAAGAAAAAATGTTGAACATCTTGGGCCTCTACGGAAACGTAAATTTAAATAACACTCAGATTCCATCATACTGCAGACCCAGTAGTCATGCTCAAGAAAAAAAGAAATTACCATAACAAATTATGATTGGGATATGGTGAGGAGAAACCTCCTACCTTGTTGGTGAAAATGTGAGCTAATAAAATCAAAAGGAACCAAAGTTCAATATTCCATATATATGTACTATGTAATTTCTCCAAGGAACTCAAGACATCATGTTATGTCAATAAGTGCCTAGCAGTGTTCACAGTAGTAAAATTCACAATACATAAATCTTGAAAGTGGCTTATATATTCATCAACTTACAACTGGATAAACCTTGTTGGTATCTAGGCAGAATGGAATACTAATTGGTTATCAAAAAGGACAAATTTGAGACACTTATACAGCAATTATTGCATATGGAATGATTGCAGCAAGAAAGGTGTCTGCGAGATCAAGAATGAAAGACAAGGGAGGAGTGAAAGGGAAAAATATAGAATAAAGATATGCCATGTAAAGGAACTGAATAAGCTCAAGGAATGTAAATGTTAGATATCTTAACATGAGTTCAGTTAATAATATCAACAACAATAAGAAGAGGAAAGTGGAATTAGAGTTGGAGTGAGGTGGGGAAAGAATGAGATTAAAAACAAAATGAATTTGTATTATATACATGTACCCAATCCGCAAAGTAATTTTGAGATGCATGTTCTGCAAAGGTGTACTAATAAAATTAAAAAAAATAAATAAATACATAAACTACAAATAGAAATTCTATGTAGCAAAGAAATTCTCCTTCTATCGGCCTCACACAAAGACTTAAATCATCATACTACATTGATACATACAGGTCCTTATATATACCAGCATGATTTGCAATAGCTAAACCTTGGAAGCAACCTGTGTGACCATCAACAGATTAATGAATAAAGAAAATATGGTACCTATACAAGATGAAGTGCCTCTGTGCCATGCAACAGGTTAACATCATTTGGATGATAATGGATGCAGCTGTAGACCATATTGTTTAGTGAATCAATGAGACACACATCTTTCAGTTTACTTACTGACCCCTGTTTCCAAGCATCTTGTGGCTGGTAGAGCAAGCATCTCCTGTCTTGGGTGTTTTATGTCACTACATTTTTATATATGTTTTAAAATCATGGTGTACACTGAAAATATATAAATGATTAATTTAAAAATTGTACTTTAATTAAGTGCCAGGGGAGGGGCAAGAGTGAAATTTATACATGGGACCCCTATTTTCTAGAGTTTCTAATCTATCACACTTTCTGCATCCCCCATGCAGTGATGTATGGATCATGGTTTGAGCACATTCATGGTTGGCTGTCCATGAGAGAGAGGAAAAATGTACTGGTGCTGAGTTATGAAGAACTTATCAAGGTAACATGCATTGTGCAGTCTCCTCACAGCCTGCACTCTCTCTGATACCCTTTCTCTCAAAAGTTTGTTTTCTAACTATCCTGTCAAAATTCACTCTCATGAAGATTCATAAAGTGTGAAAATGATACTCTTATATATATTGCATTAACTGTGTCTCTTCCTAATTCTGTCTCATGATTTCTTCAGGTTTTCTACTATGCTTCCATTCACAATATGTAAGAGGATTTTTCTGCATCCAGAGGCAGAGTGTGATGCTTACACGTAGTGAGACAATTTCTGAGGGCAGGGCTTATGAGGCTGCTGATAATCTGATGAGTTCCAGAGTTGTGTCCAGTGGTCTGTAATTCCCAAGTCACTGATTAAAAAAGTGAAGATGTGAAGTGAGTTTATGTGAACACTCTGAGAGTTGAAGAACTATAGGACAGGGAAGCACATCAGATAATTCTTTAATCTTAAAGGTAGGCAAAGGGATTTTTGTTGAACATGAGGGATAATCTCTAGTATTCTGTAGCTCAGAAGGATAACTGTGGTTAACAAAAAAGTAATTGAATATTTGAAAAGACCCAATAAAAAGATATTTCTTATTTTCCAACACAAACAAATGAGGTTTGTGTGATTGGAAATTTCTGCCAAGTACCCAAATCTGATTATTATACATTGCATTTGTTTTCATATGCTATACTCTACTTCATGAATTTCAAAAGTTGCTAAATATATATATATATATATATATATATATATATATATGTATATATATATATATATATAAATATTTAAAACCATAGATTTTACAAGAATTTAAGTTGATCTTCCAGGAAGCTGTGCTCCACTATTGCCACCTTCATGGGTGGCAGGACACTGTATCCCAAGGGGCCCAATAAAACAAGCTGTTGGTGAGTGGGGTGAACCAGTCTGTTCTTCAGCACACACACACATAGAATTTAAGCAGGATATTAGGAAAATCATTTTACCTCAAAAGGAACAGGCAGAAACTAGGAAGACAGAAGATGTGAGTCATTTCACTGCCAACGCCCCTGAGTAGAATAGGGACAGAGCCATCCATGCATAGAAAACTGTTTCCAGTTGGAAATGAAGCTTGAGGGAAATCAGCTCTGAGGTAGGAAAGAGGACACCCAGACTCTGCCTAGGTGGTTACCAAAAACCACTCAGTGCTAAATACAAAGAACCAGAATAGCTTTTATGGCCTGAGGCAAACAGAGAATTCCTAACGCATTGGCAGAAATAAGTAAATAGACTTGTCCTAGAGTTGGACAAAGGTATCCCCCCTCCCCAACAATCACTGGAAAACAGAAGCTACTGGTGTGGAAAAGAGGCAGCTGGCAAGATTTGGCAGGAGTTGACTGCACACAGATCTGGGAGAAAATCCTGGCTTTCACTATCTAAGAGTGTGACAACAACTGTGATAGCATCATAGAGACAAGCACAGTAAGAAAAGGTGGATACCCAAAACGTTTTCATCTGAAGACCAGTACTAACTCGCACAACTAGAGGATAAGACCAGCACATAGCCCAGCACAAATTCTATGGCAAACTTGGCAGGACAACGTAACACATCTCTAGAATCTTACTTGGGCACTACCACAGAATTAAAGAAGAATTTCATTCTCTTTTCCTTTTTCTTTGCTTTCTTTGGTTTTCCTTTATCAGCTGATTTGGGCAGGATTTTGTTATTTTTCAGTGAATTTGTTTCATGGTGTTTGGTTTCTCTTGGTTTATTTTGTTGCTTAATTTTTTGGTTAATTAGATTTCTCATCTATATGATTCTTTTGTTCTATTCATCTTTCTCTATTTCTCAACTTTCACTCTCAACTTTATGATACTTTCATGTGAATGGACATATTTTTTTCAGTATTGCTTTGCTTCAATATTCTTTTCCTTTTTCTTTCATTTTTTGAGT
The DNA here is from genome assembly GCA_004027295.1 of Dolichotis patagonum. Taxonomy (NCBI): domain Eukaryota; kingdom Metazoa; phylum Chordata; class Mammalia; order Rodentia; family Caviidae; genus Dolichotis; species Dolichotis patagonum. The sequence goes on along the minus strand of PVJX010036032.1, from coordinate 4,547 downwards.
ACTAATCTCTAGCCTCTTAAACATTGATTGAAACATCCTTAGCATTGCAACATTGCTTCTACTATATTTCTCCACATTCATCTCTCTGCTTTTTACCTACCCTTCTTTAGTACCACCCAAAGAGATTAAAATCAATATATCAAGGGGAAACTCATTGCATATCAACTCCTAGCATATGTCAAATTTTGTTATATCATTGTTGAACCTGCTGTTAAGGTTAAAAGTTCCAAATTAATAGTTATCACTGTTTTTCAGTTGCTGGGCAGTGATTGCTGATATGTTTATTGCTAAGTGCACTATTATAGCCAGAATGTCATACATGCTGCAGTCTTTTTTTTCCCTTGTATGCCAGCATTGTGAGTAGGGGTAACAACCATCACCATTGTGCATGACCAAAGGTCAGAGTGCTGAGCTAAATAAATATTAGCTTCTCAAACTTGATAAAATGGGAAGTTAGGATCTTGGGATAGACTTAAACCAAGTATCACCTAGAAAACAACTCTGTGTGCATAGACAATTCTCAGGGGAATGTGAATATTAGGGATAAAGCTCTGAACCATAGGAAATCTATGAGCACAGCACAGAAAATAAAATATAACAAGTGAAAAAGGCAGAAGCAAAATGCAATCACAGACCTCCACCCAACCCAACCAGGTAAAACTAAGAGCACAATGAGATAGACAAAATTGGAAGTCATACACTGTATCTTCCTGAAAGGATAGAAGCAGAAATGAAAAAATACATATGGCTATGGAAAAATTAAACACATGTGAAAGAAGAAACAAAGTGAAAGACACACCTAATGGATATAGATAGACACAAAGATATACAGAAGCTTACAAAATTGAAAGAAGCCATGAATTCCCAACTTAGCAAGGCAATAGAAGTCATGAAAGATATCTAAATAGATATCAAGGAAATTAAAAATTCCATTGAAAATATATGCAATGGTTTGAATGAAGGTGAAGATAGACTACCAGATCTAGAAAACACAATTGTGGTTACTGACTACCAAAAAAGAAATATCTTAAAAATAACAAGGGTCCATAAAAGATCAATCTAAGAGTTGCAAGATGAAAGAAAGAAAACAAGGTATAACTGAGGTGAGTTAACAAAAAATGAGAGGTAGTTCCAATACCATTAAAATTATCTTCACGTAAATAATAGCAGATAACTTCCCTAACGTAGATAAACAATTTGACGTATAAAGAGGTGAGGCTTATAAAACTCCAATTATTCATGTCCCAAATAAATCTGTACCAAGCCTTATAATAATCAAGATCCCATAAATTCAGCACAAGAGCACAATATTAAAAGATGTTAAAGAAGAGAAACAGATCATCTATAAAGGAAAGCATATCCGAATCACAGCAGACTTCTTAACACAAAGCCTCAAGTCATGGAGAGCTTGGAGGGACATATTTCAAGTGATAAAGGAAAACAACATCCAAACAAGATTGATGCCCCTGAAAAACTATCTTGAAAAATTAATGAAGAAATAACATACTTCTGTGCTGAAGAGAAACATAAAATTCATAGCAACTTACCCTTCTCTCCAAAATGCTCTGAAAGATATTCTAAGAAAAGATACGAGGAGGCCAAAATTACCATACCATCAACAAAAAACAGCAATCAGGTGGGAAAAACAGTTAAAAAGAAGAGAAAGAAGGGTATCCACAGCAGGAATATAAAATGAGAAGCATAATTCAGCATGCATCAGTGATAACCATCCATGTTAATATTGTCAATTAAGCAATGAATGGAAACAGAATAGCAGAATTGATCAAGAAGCAAGACCCAACCAAATACTGCATGCAAGAAACACATTTAATTCAAAAAGAAATTCATAGATTGAAAACCAAGGATAGAAACCAATAATCCCTGTGACAGGAAACCACCAAAAGCAAGAGAAGCTATACTACTTAAAGACAACAGAACTTGAAGGAAGAATGATGGAAAGAGACCAAAAAGATCACTGCATATGTGTTTAGGTAAAACTCAGAGAAGAAGAGAGAACAATCATAATATATACGCAGCAAATTCCATTACACTGAATTACATAAGACAATACTAAAGGACATGAAAAAAATCACATAGCATAAACAGAGATATAACAGGGAACCTTAATACTTCACTCTCACAAATAGATCAGCTAGGCAAAAAATCAACAAAGATGTATCAGAACTAGAACAAATCAGTGAACAAATGGACTTAGTAGATGTCTACAGAGTGTTCCACTGCACATCAGAATACACATTCATTTCAGTGGCACGTATGAAGTTTTCTAAAGTAGAACACATACTAGCCCATAGAACTTGCTTAAGTAAATGCAAAGGAATTGAATTTATCTCATGTCTACAATCTTATCATACTGCAGTGAGATTGGAAATCAACTGCAAAGAAACCACAAAAATAATGTAAGCATCTGAAAATTAAATAAAATTCACCTGAACAACTAATGGGTCACATGAAGTTATAGAAAAACTTTAAGAGTTTCTACAGTTTAGGGGGGCCCTGGATTTAGCTCCGTGGCTCAAGCACTTGCCTGGTAAGCATAGGGTCACGAGTTCAATCCCTGGTTCAAAAAATTGCTAGTTATGGGGATATAGTTTAGTGGTAGCATGCTTACTTAGCATGTGTAAGGCCCTGGCTGGATCCTCAGCGCTGTAAATAAATAGTAAGAGTTTCTACAATTTAGGAACAGGCATTGAACTCAGGACATCATACTTGCAAAGTAGGTGCTGTGAGAGACTTTGTACAATTAAATAATAATGTTTATACAACCTACAGGAAGTTATGTGATTCAATAAAAACACTCTTAAGAGGGAAAATTATAGCAGTGAACTGTCACATTAGGAAAATAGAGCAAACTCAGATAACTCACTTGATCCTCAAACTCTTAGGAAAAAAAAGAACAAATAAATCTCAAAGCTCACAAGAGAGAGGAAAATAGAACCAATTAATTCAATTGAGACTAAGAAAACAGCGGAATGAATCAATTGAAGAAAAGTTCATTTGAAAGATTAAAACATTGATTAGCTCTTAGTCAATCATCAAAAAGAACAAAGAAAAGACTCATATCCATGCAGGTAAGAATGAAGAGGGTGAAATCACAATGGATCCTGTGGAAATTCAGATCATCAATATTTATTTGAAGAACTCGTACTCTAAAAGATGAAAAATACAGAAGAAACAGGCAGGTTCCTAGATACAAAGGAATTGCTAAAACTGAATCAGTAATGGCTAAAAAGACTAACAAACTCAATGTTAGTGAATTAAATTGAAAATGTAATTAAAAATTCACCCATAAAGAAAAGCTCAAGTGCTGGAGATTTAGCTCAGTTGTGTAAGCACCTGTCTGACAAGCACAAGGTCAAGAGTTCAATCCCACTTACAAAAAAAAAAAAGCAAGACAGAAATAATGAGAATAAAGGAAAACCCCAGGTCCTAGTGGATTTAAAGATGAATTCTACAGGAAATTAGAGAAGATTTATTATGGTTAGTCTTGAAATTCCATAGCGAAAATGAAAAGGTAGAAGTATGCCCTAAATCTTTCATGGAGGAAGATATTACCCTGAACTAAAAGCAGAGAAAGAAACAGCAAAGAAAGAGAACTGCAGGCCAGTCTCCCTAATGGACACAAATGCAAAAATCCTGAATCAGATAGTGCAAACAGAATGTAGAAAATCATCAAGAAAATTGTATGCCATGACTAACTTTGATTCATCCCAGGCATGTAGAAATGGTTCAACATAATCAAATCATAAATATAATACGCCATTTCAACAGATCAAAAGACAAACATCACATGATTATCTCAGCAGATACAGGAAAATTGCTTGATACAGTTCAGCAGTCTCTCCAGATAAAAATCCTACAGAAAATTTGAATACACGATCTTAACTCAATCTGAAAAAAGGCATCAATGACAAATCAGCATCCAATGAAGATGCAAAACCAATACAAAACCAGATGCAAAGCCAATACTCAAAAATCAATAACATTTCTGTGCCCCAACAATAAACAGACTGAGAGAAAATTTAGGGGAAAAATGCCTTTCAAAATAGCATCCAAAAATATTACATACTTAGGAATCAATGTAAGAGAGGAAATAAAAGATGTATGTCTATATCTATATAGTCATAATAATTTCAAAAATCAGGTTAAAGAGTATGCCATAAAATGGAAAGATATCCCTTGATCATGAATATCAAAAAACCATTATAGGGAAATAACCATACGGACAAAACTATTATGCATATTTAACTTATTTACAATCAAAATGCCATTAAATTAACCTCACAGAAGTAGAGAAAACATTGCTAAATTTATTTGAAACCAGAAGAGGCCAATAATAGGAAAAATAATGGTGGGCAACATGACAAGTCAGCAACATAACAAGTCCTGATCTGAAATTATATTACAAGACTAGTACTCTCAAGAAATTAGACTTCAGGATGAGAGTAACAGAACAGAAGTTTCAGAGACAGCTGCAAACACACTCAACCATCTTGTGTTTGGTGCAGAAACCAAAAATATTCCTGGAA
>PVJX010036031.1:0-17844 GCA_004027295.1 Dolichotis patagonum | reverse complement strand
TGTACACAGCTTCTAAGCTTTCTTGGGGAGGGCTAGGGCTTTGAGCCTGCCTTTTGGTCTTTCCTTTTGTCATTTTTCTATATTTCCTTACTTTGAGCAGTGTTCCAAAGCTTTCTCTGCTTGTGTGGCAAATTACCTGTTACACCCTCAGTTCCTGGAGGGGCAGTGGCTCCCCCACAGGCTCTTGGCTTCCTCACAGTGTCCTAACTCCCCTCTGTGGGCTCTTGTAAGGCGAATGCTGGGTGTGGCCATCCCGGAGCCTGTGGAATCTCAGGCATGCCAGGCCTCTGTGCTTTGTCCCAGGCAGGTCTCCAGGAGGTTCCCTGCGAGTGAAGGGCCTACAGGTCCCAAAGAGTCAGGCCAGAATTTTGCTTTCTGAAAAGTTCCTGGTCCCAAACAGACCTGGCCAAGATGCCAGTCTCCACAATGTTCCCAATCCAAACAGCCCGGGCCACTCTGCGGGTCCAAGAGTTTCGGGTCCCAAAGAGACAGGCCGAGATGCTGCTTTCTGGGAGACTTCCTGAGGTAGGCTCTTGACTTTGATTCCTGTCTTCCTTCCCCTCTGAGATGAGCAAACACTCAGTTTCAATTCACAGATATTTCTTTCAGACTAGCAAATACCTGCGGTCGTCTTTGCGCTCCTCCTCCACCTGGCCCTTGTGTGTTAATTTTATATCTTGCTTTTTTTTACCAGCTTTTTTACCAGTTCATTTATTAATTCTAACAGTCTTTTATGGAACCTTTGATTTTTTTTTTTTTTTTTACATTTAGAGCCACATCATCTGCAAATAGAGACATTTTACTTCCTCTTTCTTGCCTAGTGGATTTTTTTTTTGTCTGATCACTCTTGCTAGTACTCACAGCACTTGGTTGAACAGAAGTGGCAAGACTGTCCATCCTTATCTTGTACCTGATCTTAGTGGAAAAACTTCCATTTTCCCCCATTGTAACATTACAGTCCTGTTAGCTGTATTTTCATAAATGGCCTTTATTAAATTGGGGAACTTTTCTTCTACATATAAACCATTTTAACTCTTGTTAGAGAAATGATTTGGACTTCATAGAAAAACCATTCTACAAAATTTAATGATTGTAATATACTAATAAAGATTTAAACTAGTGTACCTGATTTCAAAGATCTGTAATGTCTTCCTTTATACTTCTAGAACAATATTTTTAATACATTAGACTCTGCAATACATAACCAATTTTTCAATGGAATATGTTTTGATTCTTGAAGCTTTGGAAAACAAAACTTTAAAAGCAGAAAAAATAAATGTAAGTTTACAAGTTTACAATGGCTACTTTATAATTTATAAATTATAGATATGTCCTGTATTTAGTTATTATGTATTAAAGCTGAACTTTGTGATACAGTCTGAATTTGGTGATAAAGATACAGATATAGCAAGTTGAAATTAAACTGTTATGTTTTGTAAGTTAAAAACAGTAGCAATTTAAGCAGTAATTGGACAAGACTCAAATGTAACATAAGCATGATCCTTTTCCCTATGCACGTCAGTCTGATGAAGAAGAGGTTGAAAGGATATGTCCAAATGCAAGATAACTAACTGAGGTTTTTAATGGTGGGTTATATTTTTCAAAAAGTAGCAATAGTGTGGGTGGTCTGCTACAGGCAGAGTAGTGCACCATAGACCAGAAACTGAGTAGGAGCTGAAGGAGCAGAAACAGGAAATACAGTGCGCTAGTTAGAAAGCTGGGTTGCGGCACCAACAGCATCAGCTGTATGCGCATGTGCTTGAGGACATATTTGCACATTTGTCTTTGCTCCATGGGGGAAGACTGTTCAGGTGCTCAGGGATCAGGGTCAGGGGAGAGTCTGACAAAATGACCCAGCGGAAGCTGGATGGAGGGTTCCAGCCCTCGGTGTTTGAGCCACACGGTAACATCCAGTGTGTCCGTGACTTGAGGAGCAGGACTGCAGCAAGAATTTCTGCCAAAAAAAAAAAAATCCTAGATTTTTTTGATCCAATTTCTCACATTATCTTGATTTCTGAACATGTAGATAAGAACAAATTCTGGCAAAAAATTTTGAAGCTTCAATTTAAATGCTGTAAGTAGATAGTTTTACAAGGGAAGGAAAAAGGAAAGAAGGGAAATCAAATCTTTAAAGACTTTGAACAATGCTTAATGAAAGACAATTTGGTGTACTAGTAGAAAAGAGAACTAACTCTCTCCCATGCAAAGAACATAAAACATGCGCAAGAAGGATTAAGGAATGAAGATGGGGATTTAAAAACATGAAAAAAATCTCAAAAATGGGAAAGACTTTTTGAAGCTCAAAGCAAAATATGAAGAAAGCCACTCAACCCTGCTGACAGATAGAATGTTATTGTTTGATGAGTGTGGTGCAGTAGCTGCCCTTTGCCTGGCAGAGAGCTGAGGCGTGTGGTGGGCGAGCAGAGAATTAGCAAATGGGTGTAATCTGTGCTGTGCTGACCAAGCACAATTTAGAAAAGGGCTTAGAATCGGGATGACTTTAAGAGTCAAGAATTCTACTTGCCAAATGAATAGTTAGGGGGTGTGGGGCTCAACATCATGGGATATAAGTTTTCCCTAAAACTAAAAAGAAAAGAAAAATTTGGATGGGTCTTTATGCAATCTGTAATTAGTCTCCAAATATGTCAGGACAGTTCAATTCCTGTTTCAGGGTTGCTTCCCCATCGTAACCTTCCCTAAAAATCAAGAGTCAGGCAGGTGTGGTGGCACATGCCTGTGATCTCAGCACTCTGGGAGGCTGAGGCAGGTGAATCACAAGCCTGGAAATTTAGCAAGACCCTGTCTCAGAATGATGATGATGATGCTAAGAACTGGGAATGTAGCTCCTTGTGAAGGTTCTAGTTTGAAATTCCAGTAGCATCCAAACAAAACAAAAAACAAAAAACCCCAGAAGTTTATACATAATCTATAATATACTGTGAAAGACAAGGAGAAGAGCTGGTCTGCTCGAAGCTGACCAGTGTCAGGTGCAGGCACTACACTCCTCCTTCCCTTTGTGCTTGTCCCTGTCTCTAGCTTCATGCCTCTGAAACCACGTCTATGAACCTCAACTTGGAAACCACTCAGTCATTTCCTTAAATCTTTAAAATCAGATCATTACTTCTGAACACTCAGTGTACTTACTGTTCATCAGATGGGTCTCCCTGACGCTGGCTCCTCACTTATGTCCATTTTTCCCTGAGGCTATGCCCTCGGGTTGGTGAGTATGTCCAGACCACTAGCCAGCGTGCCCTGGGTTCTAGGTAGTGCCAGGCACGTGTGTCCATTTCTTGCTATTTCACTGAGGGCCACTCTCTGACCAATGTCCTTTTTCTTATTCCTGCCAGGAGAACTAGACTGACTAAAGTCACTAAATAATTCACTCAATTATTGTCTGATATTCACACACCCTGAAGATCTGAAGAACAAAGCGAGTTATTCCTTAATAATACATTGACATATTTAAGAGCAGGGACTTCCACCTGTCCCAGATTCAAATGCTGACAATAGTCATCACCAGCCGTGAGTTTAAAAGAGGGACTTCACCATTCCGAGTTCCATTTTCACCATGATAATTATCTCCATACGTAGCAAGGCTGTATTTGAAATGATGTAGGTCAAGTTCCTGGCACTGTGCCTGGCTCATGAAAACCACTTAATACATAATTATTGCTATTTTTTTTAACCAGGGCTTATATTTTCTCAGTTTCTCTAGAAAGTTCCCAAAAGACTGTGGCAGTGCACTGTCAAGTGTCCTGATGAAATAGCTTATGACAGGTGATACATCAGAGTCAGCGTAACGCGTGCAGCAGAGTTGCCTACCTGGGATCAGACCGAGGATGAGTCAATATTCCTAGCACCAATACTTCCCCGTCATAACAGTCTACTTAAACAATCAATAGACAAACAGGAAGGCCTTAATGATGGAGCATATTATTAGCATAATGTAGTGATTGCTTGCAAAGCGACTTTGAACTGCAGTGGGAAATCTGGAGCTGGTGATTTTTTTAAAAACCATTCTGTTTTTTGGCAACTATCCACTGACAGCCTGTTACTTTTGCTTTCTTTGTCAAGCACAGAAAAACAGGAAGCACAAAATCAATTTGGACTGGAGGTGGGGTGGGAGAGAGCCAGCAAAGAGGAGGCTGCTTCTCCTGGTAGGGTCTGATCCACGCTGAACAAGAGACTGCGCTGTCCTGGCCTGGGTCTCCTGCTGGGCTGCTTCTTTTGAGCATTTTTGGAAACACAAAGAAATCGCTCTGTACATGAAGGTTTCTGGCTCTCTGCTGAGGGCCTAGCTTTTTGTTTTATAAACATGTGCTGGCTTGTATCAGGGCAGTGGAATAAGCAGGGTGTGAGCAGTCTGAGACATGGGCATAGATTGGTTTTGCTGTGAATTAGCTATCTAACCCTAATATGATAACCCCCCCTTTTATATCTATGAGAGTGCTGGAAAAGAAGGAAACATTTTATATTCAAATTTTAAGCAAGAAGTGATTCAGAGAAGCTGAGTTGAGCTGTGGTCAGAGGGTGATCCTGTATTGAAACAACATTTTTAAAAGTTACGTTTCAATGTATGTATTCACTGCCAGTTCTAGACCACTGTGTCAGCTGACATGCAAGGTCTTTTTTAGTGCCATGATTTGAGTGCCCAGGTACCAGAAAGAAGCACCAGATGATAACAAAGAATATGAAAGTGATCCAGCTTGACGAGTGACACTTAGTTATGCGTTACAAGAGAAGTTTGAAGTTTAGAGAAAGATAAACTGCTTTTAGTTATACTAGCCCTAAAACAAAAACTAAATGAAGTTCAATTTAATTAGAATTAAATCCAGGCATCAAACATGGCTTTCCAGAAATTTTTAAACATCCAGAAATGGAGTATATTAGATGATATTAGCTTCCAGCACCATTTATCATCGCAGTGCAGCTAGAGATGTACCTACCAGACTGCTTCCCCTAATGGCTACTCAGCAGGGACTCAATCCATCTGTCTCCATTAAAAGGAAGAGGAAGTGTTTTATTTATAGAATGACTAAAAGTATCCATTGGTGCTTTATTCTGCATTTTAAAATAATGAAGAAACACAGATGTGTGGCTTCCCAAACTCCAGCCAAAGTGGCAATTTATTGATCATTCCCAAATCAAAGGGGATAGAACCTAGGAAGACACCAGCCCAGATTACCACCTAATGAGACAAACCTCTCACTAAAACAGACTACACAAGGGCGAAGACTTTAAAAGACCTATTGATTCTGAAATACTCTGGCTCAATATAGACAGCAAGTTCCTCGAAACAGGATAGCCAAATTTAGATTTGAAAGATAAAAATAATATTTGGGCTGGGAGGGTAGCTCAGGGAGAGAATGTATGCCTTTCTTTGCAAGGCCCCAGGTTCAAGTCTTAGCACCACCAAAAAATTGTTTTGAAATAATTGCAGATTCACGGGAAATTGCAAACACAGCACAGAGCAGACCTACACAATCCTCACTGAGTTTGTCTCTCTAGTTGATTAGCCTCTTGGGGGGGCACATAAAAACCAGGAAACTGATAACTGGGCATAGCTCTATGTCATGCTGTCACATGTGTAAAAGCTGTCACTACTGCCACAATCCAGATGCACAGCAACTACACCCCACAAAGTTCTTCCTTGTGATACACTTCACAGTCAAGTTTATGACCCAAGGCAGCCAACTCTATGTCATTCTCCACATTCCACTTCCTTCTCTCAACCTTTCAGAGTCTGCTTATAATCGTCCCATGTTCAGTGCCCAAAGTTTCCATTATTCTTGGCAGCAGGAATATGGATACTGCATCTACTCCACCTGTCCTGAAGTAAGCACCTCCACCTCCATCAGACTTTTCTTGTTCTTGCAGCTAGACCAGAATTTTCACATTTTCATACTTGCTTTACTTCAGCCTTTAGATATATTTTCTATGATTTCTAGCTGAAATCTTCAGTATATTTTTTATGTGCCTGGAACATTTGGGTATATTTTTCATGTGACGTGTTTATTACACAAGGATACAAATAATATCAGATTGAAAGGTTCTTGCCCTAGTATAAATTACTGTACAGTTACGGAGGTGGTCTAACATGGCGGAAGGCCAAAGCAGGAATGCTTACCACTTCCTGCTTCTTCAGCCCTAATTGCAACTCCCCTTCCTGTTTACATGCACAGAGAATTCCAATCGGTGCCTCACACGTCATCAATATTCGCCCAATGCACCACTTCAATCAGAGGTCATATAACTGGCTCTGTATCTGGCCGAAGGAGACAGCCCAGCTGCCATGGGTCGTGTGCTCCTTTCCACGTCCTCACCTCAATAAACCTGTTCTCTTCACTTTGTACTTTTTGCTTCTCTATTGTGCCAGGTAACTCTTAACAATTCAGTGCCTTGAGACTCAGATGGCAGAGTGCCAGCTCCTGGGAGTCACTCCCAGTTCTCGCTCCCCTGCCTACGAACCACCTTCCCTTCCTCCGGGACTGTGACTTGCCGCCGCTAATCCACTGGCAACAGCAACCTTCTTCCCTCATCACAGGTGAGCTGCCGTCCAAGGTTTTCTGTTTTCTTTCCTAGTATTTGCAAGCTTGCATCAGAAAACCTATCAGTGGGCATCCCTGGACAGAGATGGCAGTTTTCATGTTCCTTGGGCAGGACAGCCTGAGCAACTGTTACCCTCTTGTTCCCTGGGACCCTGCCCCACACTCTTCGGAGATGGCTGGGATGAGAATGGGTTTGGGGACCTTCATGTCACACTTCCAAAACAGGTGACGACCTTTTTGATAGGTGTGATCTAGGACAGCTTCCACGCTCCTTGGGGGAGAGTTAACGCTCTTAGGTCCTGAGGCGAAGTTGTTCTCTCAGCTCCCTTATAATTCGGTCATGGGAACCATTTCCTGTCCCGGAAAACACACACCTCTGGGGTGCCTGCTTCATAACCTTGGTGCTCTTGGCCTCAAGAAGGCTATAAAAACCAAAAAGCAGGTATTTTAGTTACACTTTTGTCACAATGGTGGCAAGTCGGCAAAACCCCTCATCTTCAGGCCTTTTTCAATTTGAGGACATGTCCTTCCCTCTCTGTCTTCTGTGATGGCCCAAATACTCCTGGCTCGCTCTGCTCCACCAGAAGCTCTCCCTCCCTCCCCACCAGACCCCTTGCATGATGTGTCTCCTGTCTTTACGGCTCCTCCCCTGTATCTCCCAGGCCAAATCCCGCAGCTTTCTCAGCCAGAGGTTTCTGTGACTCCTACGTCATCTTCTCCCCCTTCTTCACCCCCGGTGGTCCCTAATCCTTCCCTCAGTTTTTCTCCCAGTCTCAGATTTCTCAGTCCCCACCACCTGAGCCATCTATTGTGTCTGACGGCTCTTCTTTGTCTCCACTCCTGAGCCGCCATTTTCCCCACTGGCTCACAATACTTGGTCTTCTCAGCCTTAGTCCTTAGTCCCCCTTCAGGAACAGGCTGGTCCCGAGGGACTAGTTCATATTCATGTTCCTTTTTCCCCTTGCCAACCTATCTCAGAGTAGCCATAAATTAGTTTCCTTTTCTGCTATTCTTATTTCAAGAGATCTCAATTAATCTACAAAAGGTTTGCACTAGTCTGTTTTTTATAGTTCAAATTGGTCAAAAATATTTGAGTGCACTCTGATTTTGTAAGATGTTTGTCAGTCTGTGTATTGTTTTCTGTTTGTCCAGTGTGTTTATACTGTACATACAGATCGCCTGTCCATCTTTGTCCATTTGTCTGCTCTGTAAACAGCTGTTCTTTTTTATTTCAGCTCAACAATCTTTGTTTTCCTTTTTTTTTGCATTTTCATATCATTTAATCAAGGTTTATTTGGGTTATAGATTTAAAAAGCATGCTTCCACCTAGGTTGCCAGGTGATCAAAATGATGCTAAAACTGGTTAAACAAAATCCCTTGGGGTGAGAAAAAATTAGACAAGACTTCAGTTGATAAATAAAACAGTGGCCATCTTTTAACTTTAACCAGTTCTTATTCATTAATCAGAGGCCCCAATAATCTCCATAGCCTTATGGGAGACACCCCAACTAAAGTTCATATGACTAAGACACTTCATTGTTGCTGATCTAATGGTGTATTCATGGCTTCAAATATAAAATTGGGATTGTTTATGATGATCACTATTTTCTTTAAGATCCAGACATCTGCCTTTTTCTTGTGTTCTATCCATGAGATCCAAGTCAAACCATGAGGTCACCTGTCAAATGATAATTTTTAAACAAAAATTTATGTAATGTGTGTGTTATACTTAGAGATGCTTAAATATTGAGCAGTCCAAACAATGTCAGAAATTTCTTCAGTGCTCAAATGTTAAAACACCCATGGTTAATAGAAAAAAGCAGTTCCATTTAATGTTCTATGTTAAGCTTACTGCCTCTACCACATTGCACTGTTATCAATCTTTTCTTCTGGGTGTTCAACAACTAAAATGAAAAGATAATTATAAATTCCTTTTAGATTCCTTTTACTGAGATCCACCAGATCTTTTCCAGAAAAAGGTTATATGACACATATTGACACAACTGGCCTTAAATGACACTGCAGCTGGTCTCTCTCCTAAATAAAAAAAGATAAAATTAATAAAACAGGCCATCCTCCAAAATCAGATGGCATTAGATATTTTGACAGCACAGGAGACACTTATATAATTGTGGAACCTAAATGTGTGTATGACTAATGAATGACATGTCAGTTTCTAAAATTCCCTGGACCTTATGCTTATCCTTCTTAAGGTGAGCCATTACTAAAATTATGCTCATAAATATCCTGTTGATTCTATTATTTGGCCCCTGCATACTTAATTGATTCTTTGCCTGTGTCTTCTCTAGACTTAAAGAGTGGTTAGGGCAATCATTCTTTCAGTGGCCCTTGAGATTGAAGAGGGGGCATTTTCTTTCCCAGTGTCCTTTCGTCACACTTGAAGCATGGCCCGGGAGAGGCTCGGGCAGCTCCACATTGTCTTGGTTTACCTGTCTTAGAGCTCCAAGTGTCACTGCTAAGCCATCCCTTCCTCTCCGTTCTTCTCTGGTGGATCCTATAGTTTGAGATAATGCCAACCCCATCCACACTATCCATGCCATGCCTATTTTAATTTGTCTCAGGGATCCTTCAATTTTTCCTTGCATTCCCCACTAGCCTATAGTCCCAAACATTTATAGGGACTTAATTGTATAATATAGTGTCTTTTAGACAATGGTTTTCTTAAACCTACCCATTCCCCCTACAATACTCCCATTCTCCCAATACTCAAGCCTAATGGGTCATACCATCTGATCCAAGACCTTAGGGTAATCAGTGATGCTGTTACCCCAATTCACCCAATGGTGCCAAACCCTTGTACTGTATTCTCTCATATCCCTCCCTCCACCACTCACATCATAGTCCTAGACCTTAAAGATGCCTTTTTTTTTTTTTTTACCATTCCCCTTATACCTTGAATGTCAGGATTTCTTTGCATTTATGTAGACTGGCCCAGACATCTCAGGTCTCAACCACTTATTCACACCTGTCCTATCTGTGTTAGAACCTCTCCTCAGGGACTCAAATCACGCCCTTCCTTTTCTACTCATCAATTTCACAGATATACCTCTGGACTGGCAGATAGATTTTACACACATTCCCCACCATAAAATTTCAAATATCTTCTCACCTTCATTTGTACTTTTCCTGGATGGATAAAAAAGCCTTTCCCACAACCAGAGAGACTGCTGATAGTTACTAAAGTCCCGTTATAAAAAATCATTCCAAGGTTTGGTCTGTCTCAGAGTATCCAGTCAGGTAATGGTCCAGCCTTTATTCCTCAGATCCCTCAACAGGACTACAACTAAAATGGAGTGGCCCCTACCTGGTCTTCCTCAGAACTTCAACAGCGGTCAAGGTCACTGGACTGCCATCCTGGTTCCACATCACTCAAGCTAGGTGGTGTCCTCCTAACCCTGAATCTAAACATTCTGAGTGGTCATCTCATCTCCTATCTCCCTTCTCCATCTCACCAAGGCCCCACAACCACAACTGTCAGGCTAGGTCATGTTTTGTTATCCTATTTGGTTCCTTATCCCTTACATTCTAGTAGTTAATGTTTTCACTATATGATTCTGGGCAGTCTTTCCTAAAGACTCCCACATCATACATAAAATTGTCTTCATGCTGTTCTACATAACATCTATCTTAGTTCTTCCTGCCCTCAGCTGTTTAGTTGAACATGAGACCTCTCTGGTCTAGGCTTTTGTCTCCCTTGTGGTGACACATCCACATCCTTCCCCATCTCTCCTCTATAATTTCCCTCAGGCCTTATATTTCTCATGTTTCCTATTCTTTCCAGCTTGACCCCTGGACCAAGGGCAAGTCCTACCTACCTACACTTTTAACTTTTACCCTTTCAGATAGGGGAATAATCACCTCTCATAACTTCACCCCTCCAACTCCATGCTTATTTTTTAATCACCATGGCCCTGATGGAACGATATATGTGGATCAAGGGCACTTTCCCTTCTACCTTTCCTGGGTCCTTTAATTATGATGGTGATCTGCCTCCTTGTAGCACTTTGTGTTTTTTATTTCTCCAATCTAGGATGTGAGCTTTCACCAATGATTAATTCCTTGTCCTGGCTGAAATACCCAGTACCAGCTTCTACATGGGCATCAATTGTTATCCCGTCAACCCCCTAGACTCCAACACAATGCCCCTGTACAGCAGGAAATACTAAGAGACAGTCTTTGCCCTTTTCCTAACAATACAAAGATGGGAATGAAAGGTTCTTGCCCTAGTATAAATTACTGTACAGTTTTGGCAGTGGTCTAACGTGGCAGAAGGCCAAAGTAGGAACGCTTACCACTTCCTGCTTCTTCTCCAGCCCTAATTGCAACTCCCCTTCCTGTTTACACACACAGAGAATTCCAATCGGTGCCTCACACGTCATCAATATCTGCCCCATGCACCACTTCAATCAGAGGACGTATAACCCTCTGCCTCTCTGTATCCAGTTGCAGGAGACAGCCCAGCCACCATGGGTCATGTGCTCCTTTCCACGTCCTCACGTCAATAAACCTGTTCTTTTCATTCTGTACTTTTTGCTTCTCTGTTGTGCCAGGTAACTCTAACAAGGTAAATAATGTTTTCATTATGAAACTTATCATTGCTAAAAGATTCAAGGAAAGGAAATGAACTTTCACTTTGATTGCATCAATCATTCGGGTGAATAGGAGTGCAGGCAATAAGGTGTTCTCGGCACTTTCATGCTTCTGCTTAAGCAGAATGTCAGGCATTTAGGGTAACTGAGATGTTTTAGAAGAGCAACGTGTCCTTTTGGAGACAAAAATTATATGGGATGGTAACCTAAGGATCAAAAAGAAACGGTTCTAACGAACAAAAATTGTATTTTGGCTGACTAATGTACTCTGAAATTATTTTCAGTTTTGAGAAGCACAAGGAAAGCGTAGAACTATCTTGCAAAAAGCAGTTTTTACACAGTAATACATGGCTGAAGTGATGAAGTCTTGCCTGATTTCCAACACTGATGTCTCAATGACAAAACATTTGTATTTTTTATTTCCTGGGTTTTTAACTGAAAAGAACATTGAAATCTAAATTAATGTTTTAGTAAAACAGTATCTAAATAATAATGAGTATTTATATTAATTTTTAGTTAGGCAATTAAATCCTGTTCAGATCAAGATTAAACTGAAGCCATCTACAATGTGATTTTCTACTTAGTTTTGCCTTCCTGGAAACCACTCTAATCTTGGAAAACCTTAGATCTAGTCCCTCACTGCCTTTCATTTTAATTATTTGTGTTTTGCTTATATCATTACTTCTCTTACTGCTTTAGATTTGCCTGAATGAATTAGACACTTAAGAGTACACTAATTACTCAGAACAAAGTATAATTGTGTATAATAAAATGCATATTTTTCCCTTATGATTTGGTGGTAAAGTCAGGAAAAGCCTTGCATGTTCTTGCAGTTCAAAAACCACTTCATGCCAGAGTTTGTAATATCTATTATACTTCAGAATTACTTATTCAGGAATTTAATAGTACATAGTCCATAACTTGATTTGCTATGAGCAGATGACAGTGATTTACTTCCTCTCAAAGGTAATAAAATTAAGACAAGATAATTAAAATTAGATGACAATGTACATGCTGATAAATATTAGCAGATCAGATTACAACCCCATTTGGAAAAACTGCAGCAGAAGTATCAAAAGATTTTTCTTTTTACTTTTTGGTATAGTACTATTAAATCAGAAAACCTCTAAGAGGTAAATATTTTGCTGTTTACAATTGGATCACACTGGAATCTTTTGAGAACAGTATCAAATTGATTTAATAAATTCCCAAACTTATCTCATCTTCTGATTGCTTCCTAATTAAACAAGACGAAAGCTAAGCATAGTCTATACTGTACACGATTCTGGATTCTGCACAATGCTGGGCTTTGTGATAAGTTTTATATGCATGGATTATTCAATTAAACTTCACAATCTTTCACAGTTAATATAGCTCAGATAATGTAATTTTTGCTGCTGTTGAAATGAATACATTGTTTTCTTTTTCCAAATTTTTCTGATAAGTAAACTCAAATATTGGAAATAAAATCAAATTCTGTTGACTCCAGTTTTGCCTGTTATGCTGAGCCTAGCCCAAGATGTTACATTTTCTAGAAACTGTAAACCAATACATAGCTTTGCATCAACAGATGCCAAAACAATAAGGTTTGACTGCATCACATCTCTTCCAAAATTACATTAAAAAATTATGAACAATTGACATGCATTATACAAATCGTTTGAAGAATAAAAAATAAGAAAGACACAAATCACTTGTGATTTTTCTCGCCACAGTGGCTATTGTGTTGTTTTTGAGCACGTCAGAGCCAGCAATACCAGTTCCTCTGCACTGATCAGCGCCTCCTTCACAGCCATCTCTTCTAAATGCTAGTCAAGGCCATGCCTTTTGTTCGCATCCACTGTTTGCTAAAGAACAAAGGCAGCCGCTTTCCCCTGCCAGGATTGATGTCACGGTGCACTAGGATGAACGCCTCATGTGCACCTAAGAAAAGCATGACACAACTTTTACTTCAGGAAACCAGTTGACTCCTGACTGGGCTGAATCAACTCCAGCTTTCTCTCTTTGAGATCAGTTCCGGAACTTGTACTAAGACCATTTATTGACACAGCCTGGCCCATAAGTGTTTCCAGGGCATACTTAACCAATCATCCCAGAGTTAGAATTTGTCTGAGGAACACGAATCCTCTCATCAGAAACGCATTGGGAGAAGCACTTCCAGAATCAAGAAAACCACAAGTCTATTCTTGAATGGTTCTAACTTTTAGAGCGTTTAGGTCAAAGGCATATTGCTTAAAATGAAAATATAAACACCCCAGCCAGTAAGATTTTCTCATATTCAACCTAAACTGGTCACTGACTGACGAGAGCATTTGTGGGCAGGAGAAAAGGGGGAAATAAAAATGAACATTCATGCACTGAACACAATTCTATGCATTTGTACAACATGACAATCCAGTGCGGTTGCTTTATTCCTCCTACTGTGCCAGTGAGCATACAGAGACTAACAGTTAAACGATCTGCCTGTGTTACAAATGCAGTAAGTGACGTAAAAATAGAGAAACATTATTGCTAACTATGGTCACTGGGCTGAGAGGTAAAAACTAGAATTTATCCTTTCCACCTGGTTGTAACTTCGTATCCATTGTCCACAGACCTCCCCTGACCACCCCATCCCCGGTGACCTCTGCAATGATGAGGATAGAATTAACAGCTAGAAGACAAGATTAGGAATTTTGTTATCATTAAAAAATGATAAACATCTGAGTTAATGGATATGCTGATTACCCAGATTTGATCATCATGCTATGTAGACCTATATCAAAATGTATCTATATTTGTAGATATACATAGACCTATATCATTTCATACCCCATAAATGTGTATAATTGTGTGTCAATTAAAAATTACAAAGAAGATAAATGAAACAGAACAGCAAAGCTATTGCAGAAGCATTATGAAGCATCTGCAACTATAAGACCAAATTGTCACATGCCCATGTAAGTTATCCTCATGTGACAGATCAGTAAGCCAAGCCTCACAGGGGTTAAGTGGTTTGCCCAGTGTCACACGGCTCCCAAGTCAGAACCATAAGGGATGTGTTGTGGACTCCAAACCCGTTATTGTCACCCTGGCCGCACTGCATTCTGTCTGTGTGGCTTCAGGGCACACTGCCTACCACTACATCACAGTGACTCCTGGCAGCAAATGCTTACAATCAAAACATCAAAATGTGGAACCTTTGAGCTCTGTGAAATGGCTCCGTTTAATTTGAAGCCACACATCATCCATTAAAAAGAAAATTCAAGCAGTTTGTTAGTGAAATCTAAGGGGAGGAATGGGAAGATGACCGTGCAATGCCTGATTTTCACTGCATTGTTTCAAAGGCCATTTGCCATTCTGCAAGGAGGATGTGCCTGCATGTGTGGACTGGCCTCGTCTGTGCTCCCATCTGGGATGCCTCAAGGGGTCTAATTTTCTCATTTATAAAATTATATGGTTTGATGTAATAATAAAACTAAGAATTTTAAAGGCTCTGTATAATAACTAATGATGTAGGACTACTGTTATATCACTTATAATAGATTTCATTCTGAAATACATGGTCTATGACACTCTTAATTTGCCTTAATAAATAAACTTAACACTGTCCTCCAAAAAAGGGAAAAGGAAAAGAAAACCTAAATTCCATTCTAAACCTTGAAGCGCCCTGAGAAAATTACTTGGAGGGTTGTGGTTGGTGTGTGTGTCTGTGCATGTGCGTGCATGATATCATCTATAAAACCACATAAATACTATATGCTTGACGTTAATGCAAAGGGAAGCTATAACTTGACTTGGGTTCTGCAGACATCAGGCAGGAATTTCAAGGCCACTTCATCAATTTGAAACATTTGTACTGTAATGATTTGCGATTCCATTTAAAGAATTTCAAAGTTAAATGTGAGTCCTTGAGGGGCTTTGTCTGTGGTTGCTGACACTGATACCAAGTGACAATCAGACTGTCTTAGTTACTTTTTACTCATTACTGAGACAAAATACCTGATGCCCATAGTTAGGGAAGGAAAGGTTTATTTCTTACAGTTTTTGGAGGCTTCAGTCCATACTCAGTTAGCTCCAACGCAGTGTGGCATGGCGGGGCTGCAGTTCATGGCGGCTGCAAACAACAAGGTGGAAACAAGCAAGAGAGAGACAAGCCTTCGTCCTGCCATTACACCATATCCTGGCTCCACCCCTAGGTGGGTGTAGCACTCACACCACCAATCTGAGCACTAGACAATGAACCAATCACAAATGCATAATTGCATGAGGCCTGGGGGCCACCGACATAACCATGACACAGACCAAATGGCAGTTTTTCCTTGAGCACAGAAACCAGAAGTGATGTTCCAGTAGATGTATATATACATGTGTGTACATCACATGTAGTTATCTAAGCAACATGAAATAAATATTAATGTAATATTTATTACATTAATTATTTATTACACATCATAATAGATTTTAGAAAGTGATAGAAAAATATGATCATTTGATCTTTTCATTTGTCTATATTCCTGTAGGACTTATTCACTGTATAATATTTATTTATTAGGTGTACAGATATTCCTCTGAGTTACCTCAGAAGAACCCAGCAATAGCAGAATTCTGAATATCTTCTGAGAATTGTAGCATAAAATCAAAATACAATGAATTGGTAAGAGACCCACAAAATGCATTTGGTGGTGTGAGTGCTACACCTGCCTAGGGGTGAAGCCAGGATATGATGTTTAGGCTGACTTCCACCTAAACATGGCTTGGCTGCATGCTTGATATTCCCAAGGCTGTCTGCAGCCAAATTCACCCCCTGAGGGGCATGTAGCATACTGGTAAATAACAGGAACCGCACATTGGGTTTTTGTCCTCAGGTTTTGACACAAAGCTTCTAAACTCATTGGCATTGCTTGAGTGGTAAGGGTGACAGCTGCATCTTTTCTTATTCATAGCAATCTTTTTCAATGATGTCTAAGTGTGTATGTTAATCAAGCCGCCCTTATTGGGTGCCTAGATGGCTTTGAGATGAGCACTGCAACCAGAAAGATGAAGTGTGATTGGAGAATTAGAACTTTCAGTCACATTAGCCAATCTCTAGGGAGAAGTTCATCAAGAGCCAGTGGTTTACTCAATCACGTATGAGTTGTAATCTCCACAAAGCCCCATAAATGAAGAGGTACGGAGAGCTTCAGGCTTGTGAAAACAAAGAGATGCTGGAAGGGTGGTATCTTGAAAAAACATGAAATCTCTGCCCATCCACCACCTTGCAAGGTGACGTCTTGCACTGACTCCTTCTGCGTTGTCTCCTATAAATCAGTAAATGCAAGTGATTCCCATCCGTGAGTTGTTCTAGTGAATTATAGTACTGAAGGGGGATTGTGAGAGCATCTGGGTTTGCAGCCACATCAGATAAAATTTTAAGTACCCTGGGAGACTGGGAGTTGTGAGTGATATCTACAGTGAGGGCAGCCTTGAATTGAGTCCATTAACTTGTGAGGTCTGCACTAACTTTGCCTATTTAGTACATTAATCTGCTTGGGTTACATTAACAAAATATCATAGACTGGGGGAATTATGCAAAAGAAATTCATTTTCTCACAGTTGTGGAGACTGGAAGTCCAAGATCAAGGTGGCAGGATGGTTGATTCCTGGTGAGGGCTTTCTTCCTGACTTACAGATGGCTGCATTCTTGCTGTGCCTTATATAGCTTTTCCTTGGTATATGTGGGGAAGCGCAAGGGAGTGAAGAAGGGATTGAGGAGGAGAAGGAGAAGAAGAGAGTCAGGGAGGAGAAAGAGAGACAGACAGACAAAGACAGAAATAGAGACAGACAGAGAGGAAGAGAGGGAGAGAGAACTCTGGTATTTCTTTCAAGAATACTAACACTATTGGGGTTAGGATGCCACCTTTATAACCTCATTTGATTTTAATCACTCCCTTACTCAGATGCATGGAGGTCTCAGCCTATCAGTGGATGGAGTTATGTAACATAATCTTTCAGTTCATATAGTCTGTGTGTGAGAATTGGAGACGGTACTGGAAAGATGCTATACATTCTATGTCAGTGAATAAACACATGCTTTTATACTGGCGGGGGCTCATCTTTCGATTCAGAAAGCATGCCTATGGTCTGTTTGGTTTGTGAGTTTATGGGAAAGCTTTTAATTTGGAGAGGTAGTTTGAGATAATGAGAAGTTTAATTCTTCAGTCTGCATTAGGATGAATTTTCCAGTAACTCATTTTCTCAGTCCATTAAACTCTTCCTCTTCCTTAAGATTTTCTTTTCTTCACTTCACCCAAACACTGTCAAAGTCACACCCTGGACTCACCACCATTAGAAATTATTCTACTCTCAAGCATTTGGTGTGCTCTACCTTCTTGCCCAGATTCCTTATGTCTCGTTATCCTTTCCACCTGTTTCTACTGTACGATATTTCAAGCTCAGTGGGGACACTCAGAGAGCTTCCACAATGTCAATCATTTACACTTCCCTTCTGCTTTTATTGCATCTTTCTTCATCCAACTTTCTTGCATAATCTTCCAGTTTAGAGACAATTTTTTCAACACCATGAATTCTATTTTTCTCTTTTCCTCACAATCGTCTCGGGGGGGGGCTCTAGAATAGCCCTGTTTTCATCACATCTTCTTCCCATCCTCAACACATCTGCAGAATGTGCTGTCACTGTGAGTCCAGGATGACTGGCTAAATGGACA